>ML264272.1:0-48332 GCA_005239495.1 Nicotiana undulata
GAAATTCTAGAATTCACTTCAACGCGCCGAACCGGCCTAAACCACTCGGAATGACTTCAAATTCACGAAGTAGTGACGAGGCTACGGCGGGGCGTTTACAATATAACCTGTGATAATAATATATGAAGAAAGAAGGAAATCTAAAACAAATAAATAATAACTGCAACAACAATTAACATAACTTAGTCGCCTTTTCCAAAGTCTAAGCTATAACAAATTCTCACGAAATTACCAAATTTCCAAACTTTAACTTTAAATAAGTGTAGTGCAAAAATATGAAAAAATAGTAAAATAAAATAGTAAGTTGTTAAGTCTTTGTTTTTCTTGGAAAAATCAGTAAAACATAAGTGTCCTCCTTTATTTCTCCTTGTTGCGGCGTGCAACCCGCTCCCACATGTCCACCCTAATTGCTCCTCCCTAAATATATCACCCTTATTGCTCCTGTTGCGGCGTGCAACCCGCTCCCACATGTCCACCCTAATTGCTCCTCCCTAAATATATCACCCTTATTGCTCCTGTTGCGGCGTGCAACCCGATCCCACCTATCCAACCTTATCACTCCTTGTTGCGGCGTGCAACCCGCTCCCACCAGACATATCATATCAATTTATTTATAAATTTCACAATTCAGACCAAGACTTTCACAATATTTTTTTCTCAATAATGACAAATAAGAAACTATATTTTCTCATAAACTTCATCAATATCCTCTTAACCATGAAACCAGTGAGAACATAAATATATATGTCGTAAAACAATGCCGAACAAATCAACCTTTATGTAACACAAGGGAACCAAATAAACAACCAATACTCTTCCAAAATAACTACAACAAGACTTAACAACATAGTAACAAAACCAAGTAGTCATAGAAACAATAATGGACATAGAACAATTAAGACATGAATCAATTAAATTGGAAACTGGGAAGGGATCATGTTTAACAGACAATTTGGTGGTGCATAGATACTCGTCACCTCACCTATACACCACACATATGTAATTTCACATAGCAAATAAGTTGGGGATTCTTATTCCCTCAAGTCAAGCTTAAACCAACCACTTACCTCAATTTCGCAGACCACTCACTATTCAATTATAGCTTTTCCTTTTAAACTCACCTCCAATACACTCGAATCTAATCATAATTAACTTAATAACATTAATTAAGGCTAAAGGAACTAACTTTATTAAAAATCATAATTTTTTCTAAGTTTTCTCAAAAAGGTGAAAACTCGACTCCGGGCCCGCTTGGACTAAACTCGGGGTTCGGACCAAATTACGTTTACCCATTCACCCATGAACCCGAATATACCATTAGTTTAGACATCCGACCTCAATTCGAGGTAAAGATTTGATTTTTACAAAATTCCCTAATTTTACCCAAACCCTCAATTTTTACCATGAAAATTCTTAGTTTTTCATTTAAAAGTGATGAAAAACAATGAGTAATTGAAAGAGTAAGGTTTAGAATTGATTACTAACAACTTGGGGATAAACTTTGGTGAAGCAATTCGTTCCTAGGGTTGTGAGGTTCGAAATTTTGAAGAAGAAGAAGTCTGCCCGTTTTTAAAAGGGTATTTATATGGTTGGGCAGTCGACCTTTGCACCTGCGGTGCTTGGGTCACACTTGCGCCTTCGCAGGTACAGAAAAATTATCGCACCTGCGGAAATAGGCAAGGCCGCTGAGGGCCGCAACTGCGGAGAAGTATCCGCTCCTGTGGAGCAAGGGTCTGCATCTGCGAGGGGACCGCACCTGCAAACCAAGGATGCGTGTATGCGGTCTCGCACGTGCGACCCTAATCTCGTAGGTGCGGGCACATCAGAACTGGTGTACCAGCAGTGATTTTCCAAGTTTAAACACTCCGAAACCTACTCGAAACTTACCCAAGCCCTCGGATTTCTAAACAAATCATGCACGCAAGTCTAAAAACATCATATAGACTTGCTCGTGCGATCAACTAATGAAAATAACATTTAAAACTATGAATTAAACCTCAAAACTCATTATTTTCCTCAAGAACACTTAAACTTCATTATTTTTCAACCGGACGTCAGAATCGCGTCAAATAAACTCTATTTTTTACCAAATTTTACAGTTAACCTTCAAATACTATAACAAATCTGTACCAGGCTCCGGAACCAAAATACGGGCCCGATACAAATGGTTTCAAACATTGATTCTTTTCTTTATTTCATAAATATTTCAGGAAAATAATTTCTTTCAAAAATTGATTTCTAAGGCTTGGGACCTCGGAATTCATTTCCGGGCCTACACCCAAGTCCTATATTTTACTGCAGACCTCCCGGGATCGTCGTAACACAGATCTAGGTCCGTTTACCCAAATTGATGACCAAAGTCAACTATAATTAAATTTTAACTCCAGAAATTACTATTTCTCATATTTTCACATAAAAGCTTTCCGGTTTCACGCCCGGACTACGTACACAAATCGAGGTATTTAAAATTGACCTTTCTATGGCTCTTAAGCCTAGAACGGAGTCTAAATTCATAAAATGACCCCTTGAGTCATCACAATATCGACCTCTAAAACAAACATTCGTCCTCGAACGGACATAGAACATTACCTTAAATGGCGAACAAGTGTGGATATCTACTTCGCATGTCCGACTCGGACTACCAAGTAGCTGCCTCAACGGGCTGGCCTCTCCACTACACTTGAACTGAAGGATAACTCTTAGACCTCTACTGACGAACCTGCCTGTCTAAAATGTCTACCGGCTCCTCCTCATAAGTCAAGTCCTTGTCCAATTAGACAGATCTAAAATCTAAAACGTGGGACGGGTCACCGTGATATTTACGGAGCATAGACACGTGGAATACCGAATGAACTGAGGATAACCCTGGAGGCAACACAAGTCTATAAGCTACCTCCCCCACTCAATCAAGAATCTCAAATGGCCCAATATACCTAGGGCTCAACTAACCCTTCTTTCCAAACCGCATAACACCCTTCATGTGCGACAGGCGAAGAAATACTCTCTCTCCCACCATAAATGCCACATTATGAACCTTACGATCGGCATAACTCTTTTGCCTAGACTGATCTGCACGAAGTCTCCCCTGAATAATCTTGACATTGTCCAAGGCCTCCTGAACTAAGTCTGTACCCAGTAATCGAGCATCTCCCGGCTCAAACCATCCAACTAGCGATCTGCACTGTCTACATATAATGCCTCATAAGGAGCCATCTGAATGCTCGAGTGATAGCTATTATTATAAGCAAACTCCGCTAACGACAAGAACTGATCCCACAAACCTCCAAAGTCAAAAACACAATCGCGGAGCATATCCTCCAATATCTGAATGGTACGCACGGACTGCCCATCAGTCTGAGGGTGAAATATTGCACTCAACTCTACTGAGGTACCCAACTCACGCTGAACTTCCCTCCAAAAGTGCGAAGTAAACTGCGTACCCTGATCAGAAATGATAGACACGGGCACACCATGAAGGCGAACAATCTCCCGAATATATAACTCAGCCAACCGCTCCGAAGTATAAGTACTCGCCACTGGAATTAAATGCGCTGATTTAGTCAGCCTATCCACAATAACCCAAATTGCGTCAAGTTTCCTCTGAGTCCGTGGGAGTCCAACAACGAATTCCATAGTGATACGCTCTCACGTCCACTCAGGAATCTCCGTTTACTGAAGTAAACCACCAGGTCTTTGATGCTCATACTTTACCTGCTGAAAATTTAAGAACTGTGAGCCTCCTCAAGGATCAACTCACGAAGGCCATCAACATTAGGCACATATACCCTGCATCCTAAAGACACCATCATCTCCTACTGTAACCTGCTTTTCACCACCAAATGTGGGTCATCATCATTTCGCTCCCGGATACGCTCAATTAGAGAAGACCGAGCGACTGTACAAGCTAGAACACTGTTGGGCGAAGTATCCAACCTCACGAACTGGTTATCCAACGTCTGTATGTCTGAAGCTAACAGTCTCTCGCCAACTGGACGCAAGGCTGCCCATACTCACCGCCTTCCTACTCAATGCATCGGCCACCATGTTGGCCTTCCCTGGATTATACAATATGGTGACATCATAATCCTTCAGTAACTCTAACCATCTCCGTTGCCTCAAATTTAGATCCTTTTGCTTGAATAAGTACTGGAGACTGCAATGGTCAGTAAAAACCTCATACGACACGCCATAAAAATAGTGCCTCCAAATTTTCAATGCATGAACAATGGCTGCCAACTCTAAGACATGAACATGATAATTCTTCTCATGGAATTTCAGTTGTCGAGACGCATATGTTATCACTCTGCCATCCTGCATCAATACTGCTCCAAGTCCAACTCAGGAAGCATCACAATACACAGTGAAAGAACCCGAACCCGATGGTAACACCAACGCCGGTGCTGAAGTCAAGGCTGTCTTAAGCTTCTGAAAGCTCACCTCGCACTCATCTGACCATTTAAATGGGGCACCTTTCTAAGTTAATTTAGCCATTGGGGATGCTATGGATGAGAACCCCTCCACAAAACGACGGTAGTAACCCGCCAAACCTAAGAAGTTTCTGATCTCCATGGCTATAGTGGGTCTAAGCCATTCCTTTTGATGCCTCTATCTTCTTAGGATCAACCTGAATACCCTTATAGCTTTTTCTTTTGAATTCACCTCCAATACACTTGAATCTAATCATAATTAACTTAATAACATTAATTAAGGCTAAAGGAACTAACTTTATCGAAAATCATAATGTTTCCTAAGTTTTCTAAAAAAAAAGTGAAAACCCGACCCCGGGCCTTCTTGGTCTAAACTCGGGGTTCGGACCAAATTACGTTTACCCACGAACCCGAATATACCATTAGTTTCGAAATCCGACCTAATTCTACCCAAACCCTCAATTTTTACCATGAATATTCTTAGTTTTTTTATTTAAAAGTGATGAAAAACAATGAGTAATTGAAAGAGTAATAGAATTGATTACCAACAACTTCGGGATGAACATTGGTGAAACAATTCGTTCCTAGGGCTGTGAGGTTCAAAAATTTGAAGAATAAGAAGTCTGCCCGTTTTTAAAAGGGTATTTATATGGCTACGCAGTCGACCTTCGCACCTGCGATGCTTGGGTCTCACCTGCGCCTTCGCATGTGCGGAAAAATGATCGCACCTGCATAAATGGGCAAGGTCGCTGCTGCGGAGAAGTATCCGCTCCTGCGTAGAAAGAATACGCATCTGTGAGGGGACCGCACCTGCGAACCAAGGATGCACGCCTGCGGTCTCGCTCCTGCGGCCCTAGGCGCCCAAGTGCGGGCACACGAGAACTGGTGCACCAACAGTGATTTTCCAAGTTTAAACACTCTGAAACCTACTCGAAACTTATCCGAGCCCTCGAGGCTCTAAACAATTCATGCACGCAAGTCTAAAAATATCATACGGACTTTCTCGTGTGATCAAAGCTTGAAAATAACATGTAAAACTATGAATTAAAGCTCAAAACTCATCATTTTCCTCAAGAACACTTAAAGTTCATTATTTCTCAACGGGACGTCTGAATCACGTCAAATAAACTCCACTTTTTACCAAATTTCACAGTTAACCTTCAAATACTATAACAAATCTGTACCGGGCTCCGGAACCAATATACGGTCCCGTAACCAATGGTTTAAAACATTGATTCTTTTCTTTATTTCATAAGTATTTCAGGAAAATAATTTCTTTCAAAAATTAATTTCTAAGGCTTGGGACCTCGAAATTTATTTCCGGGCATACGCCCAAGTCCCATATTATATTGCGAATCTTCCAGGATTGTCGGAACACAGATCCGGGTCCGTTTACTCAAAATGTTGGCCAAAGTCAACTATAATTAAATTTTAACTCTAGAAATTACTATTTCTCATATTTTCACATAAAAGCTTTCCAGTTTCACGCTCGGACTGCGTACGCAAATTGATGTGTTTAAAATTACCTTTTGTGGCTATTAAGTCTTGAACGGAGTCTAAATTCATAAAATGACCCCTTGGGTCATCACATTAAAGGTAGGACACCATATTCTATAATCTTCAACCAACCACCTAATTATACAAATTTCAAGACTTTTGATTGTTTGTGTTATGCCTCTACCTTATCTAATGGGAGGGGAAAGTTTGAACCAAGGGCCACATCTTGTGTTTTCCTGGGTTATCCCTTAGGACAGAAGGGATACAAATTATTGAAATTGAATATCAAGAGAATAATTGTTTCCAGAGATGTTCATTTTTATGATAACAAGTACCCTTTCACATCCAATTCTTCACCCCCATATGCTATCTTTTCTTTTTCCACCTCCAAGATAGTAACATCATTCCTCAACCTACAGAATCTAGTACTGAGTCATTTCATTCACCTACCACAAATACACCTCAATCTCCTTCTCACCACACATCACCTAGGTGCAATATTAATTCTCACAATCCTACCTCACCTATTTCTCCTGAGTTGATTCATCACCTAGACAAGCTTTATTTGAACCACATAACATACCAGTGCTTAGAAGATCCTCTGGGGAATCCAAATTATCAAGCCATCATAATGATTATGTTACTCCCCGCAATATCACGATGATGTTACATCCTGCAGTATTATGTTTCGAAGATGTTACGCCTTGCAATATTACGTTATGATGATGTTACGCTTCACAGTATTAAATTACGACAATGATGCACCATGTAGTATTGTACGTTGAATTTATCGTAAGGTAATTGACATAAGTCCAAGGAAAAGATTTTTTTGAGCTTATAAGGATTATGTTATTTCAAGCAAGTGATGAGTAAATTCGTGACGGTGAGAGAGGAAGTAAGTCAAAGAAATAATTTTTCGTCCAAGTTTGGCATGTTGGGATAAAATACGAGTCGAACGTTAATACCCGATATTTATGGATTAGTACCATATAAGGTACCATATGACCATGATAGTATGATATATAAAAGTGTATTAAAAGTGAGTATCACTTTATGTAATTTGAGATAATTCTTAATTATGTGACAATTTGATTAATTGTGAATATTTGGTGGAAGATTAACCATATAATTAAGGAAATGAATGGATAAATTTGGATAATATTATAATCCACCAAACGTGGCATCCATCAAGATCAAGAAGAGTGGATCTTAAATTAAAGTGCAACATGACACATTTGGAAGATTAAATGGGGCCTACAAACTAGCTTTCTTGAAGGATTAAATTTTAAAGTGCTAAGCTTCATATTCAATAAATTCAGAGAATTCATTTTGAATTCCAAGTCTCTGAACGTGAGCTTCATTCTCAATAATGTGAGCTTTGAACAAAATTCAGTAATGTAAGCTTTCAACAAGATTCAGTAACGTGAGCTTGCATAAAATAATTCTTCATGAATTAAAAAATATGAGATTTCATACAAAGTTATACTACGTAATAGTAACGGGATCGTGCGATTCTAAGAGAGTGCGGTGCAATTCTTATGAAGAATATCATATGGATTTTTCCCTATTTTGATCCGCCGTTACATGTTCGTCACAAAAGATACGTGTTAGAGGAATTTTTAAGAGAATCGGTTCAGGTATGTTAAGGCTGTCCCTTCTTTCTTTTTGGCATGATCCAAACACTACAAATGAAACGAGCAAAATACGCAACTTTCATAAATGACTCTATTCATAGAAATATTAGGGGTTTCTATATTCTTGATTCCCCATGTAAATTACTATTATATCTTCTGTTCGTGGGTCTCAGAAAAATATGTATTTGATAAAGTTTATCCGAAAGGCATATTTATTTTTATGGAATTCAGAGAAAATCTTACTAACATATTTCTTATGCATTTCATGCATTTATACATGTACATTGACCCAGGACTCAGACGGCGTTATATACGTGTATAAATGTATGTATATATATGTATATGGGATATGGAAAAGGTTATGGCGTTATATACGCACCACCACCTAATCAGCTGGTATACGTTGATGATTTTGCCCACAGTGGCTGAGATGATATGATGGGATGCCCTCAGAGGCCTGATGATGTTATGAAACATGTACCTATGCATGACATTACATTCATATGCATATGCATAACACTATAATTATTTCATGATTGACAAAGTTATCCAGACTTACAGGTTGAGTCATTTACTCTATATTTCTTCATTGTATGTTATGTACTTATTTATGTGCCTTACATACTCGGTACATTATTCGTACTGACGTCCCTTTTGCCTGGGGACGGTGTGTTTCATGACCGGAGGTCCTGATAGACAGGTCGAGAGTCCTCCAAGTAGGCTATCAGCTCAGTGGATGGTGTTGGTGTGCTCCATTTGCTCTGGAGTTGCTTATGTGGTTAGTAAGACTAGGACATGTATTTATTAGTATGGTGGGGCCCTGTTCCGACCTGTATGACGTTTATGTACCCTTTGAGGCTTGTAGACATATGTCGTGTACATGAAAGATTGTACGGCCTTGTCGGCCTATGTTTTGAGTTTATAAATTATCATGTTGGCCTATTAGGCCCGTAAATCATGTGTATATGATGATGTAATAAGAAAGATACTTTACGTTGGTACTCGGTTGAGTAAGGTACCGGGTGCTCATTACGGCCCATCGGTTTGGGTTGTGAAAAAAGTGGTATCAGAGCAGGTCTGTCCTAGGGAGTCTACAAGCCGTGTCTAGTAGTGTCTTATTTATGGGTGTGTCATGTAAAAAACTTATAAGTAGGAGTCTACATGGCATTTAGGATTGTCACTCTTTCTTCTTACTCTAGATCGTGTGGTAGAACTCGGTTGTAAGAAGTCAATTTCCTGAATTCTATCTTATTCATAATATGACAATGTTTATATCTAGAAAGACGTTTGGTAAGGGATTGAATGTGGCTATGGAAGAATTGAGTCATAGGAACTCGATTTCGCATCATGCTTATGATGAATGTAAGGTCTCCAGCAGAACACGAGGACACTAAGTCGTGCAAGCTTCTTTATAAGGATACTTAATGCAAGAATGTCTATCCACTCTTACGTTAAGGAATAAGAGAATCGGAAGGTAGACACAAGTTTCAACAAATAGAAGAAGCAAGGTAAAGAAGGGTACGAGGTACCTAATTAGTAGAGATGAGCATTACCTACAATACAGAAAGAGAAATATAAGCATTTTGAATTACCTTCATTAATAAAAGAGGTATGTACAATCGGCCACACCTATCTTAGTCATGCCCTATGGGAGCTAACGGACATGGTTTAAGATAAGGACAAGATAGAAATATCCGGCTGGGGTTAGAGTAACCCAAAATGATAGATGGATGATTTGCGTTAGTTGACATTTCCGAAGGATATTACAAATGTGCTAATAGATCTCCTTGTGAGATACCTAGATGGTACATTCTAAAATAGTACACCTAGATATGAGTACTACAAAGACATGCACTAGAATCCTTAAAGGGGTAAATATTATCTTTGTGTGGCTCCCGTCCCTAGTAGAGAAAGAATGTTTGAAAATTCGAAAAGCCAATGGATGGAGCAAATGGGAGCTAAAAAGCAAAATAGTATCTTGTTGAAGTTTTCAGAATAAAGTGATAGACAAAAATGTTAGCAGGAAATAAGAAGAGAGTTAATGAAGCATTATGAGTAAGATGTGATACATGGATGACAACGGTATATCAAAAATAATTATAGTATTACGGAGTCTATAGTCAAGTGGAGGAAAATACGAGAGGTGACAGGCCTTGAGGCAACAAATGAGTATATGCCATAAAGTCATATCCTCATTTTTAAAACTACGTTCGCGACTCTAACCTGATTAACAAAAGGAAAAGTTAGACCCCAGAATAATAGAAACTAGTATGGATTGGTGAATAAGATAAACTAAACAGCAATTAGGGACTGAGTGATTTGATAATAGTCGGCATCATGAGAATTTCATATTTCATTCCGGTGATAGTAGAATGTACAACAGAAGAAGACTCATGAGAAATTTAGAGAATGGTCATTCAGGAAGACGCTTCCCTAAAGCAAGCAATATGAGCAAGTTAAGCTTAAGGGACTGTTTGTACCAGTTACATTAAGTTTCACCCTTGCGAGTAAGGAATTTTGTTATCCTTGGCACAGAAGGATTATTGCAAGGCGAGTGAGGGTCATCGACGATGTGGAAAGACGCAATAGATGAAAAGGTAAAAAAAATCTATACGTAGATCATCATGTCACTAAAGTTTAGTACGCCCCTAAAGGGGGGGAATATGCAGTGATGTGGCATTAAGACAGAATTAAGTTGTTCTGGTAACTATGAAATGGTAAAGGCAGAGTGCGATAAAAATGAAAAGGAATGAGATTGCACTTATCCGAATCCTACAGATAGCCTATGATTCCAGAACGTTATGTAAGCACGACGTCAAAAAAAGGAAGTAAGGGTTCCTGCCCAGAAAGTTATTTATAAATAAGGAGCCACTGCAAGAGGTAAATTAGACAAAGAAAATAACCCAAGAGATATTACGCGGAATATGGATATGAGAATGGGCTGACGAGTAGTTAGTATTTGATTTAGGAAGAGCCTAGTCATGACTAGACAAGAAGTTACAGAAAAATCAGCAGATCATGCAAGATAAATGCAGTAAACCCCAACATGGAGAATTCAGCCACGCAATAATGTCATTATAATACTTGAGATATATTCAGATAGGAGTCGAGGTAGTTAAAGGTACCATATAAGTGTTATTGAAATAAAAGAGAAAGCCACTGGGAAAACAGTCAAAATAACAGTTCAGAGGCAACCCTACAAGCACAAGAGCGTGGAGGTAAGTAACCACAGATAATTATAGGCGAGGAGGGACATCAAAAATTTCGTCAAGTATATGACGTAATAAGCTCGCATCTTTACAAGAGTCAGAGTGTCCTCCCTAAGGTACGACAACGAAAGACTAGCTAAGGAAATAAGGAAGAAGGTTTCAACTTAAGTAGAGTGACCTAAAGAGTAAATGGTCTTGTAACAAGATTCTCACTAAAACATTGTATGCACTCCATAAGAACGTGGCACCTACCATGTCTAATAAACGGGAAATAAAGTCAAAAGTAATATTCGAGATCACATGAGTTGCACAAAAATTCCGGCATGCATGGGAACTAAGATAAGTTAAGTATGCACGCAACAAGGAAGCAGAAGACCAGGAAAATTAATAGCTTACGTTTAAAGAAAGTTGAGAAGGAAGGAAAGGAATTATTCGATCAATGATCCAGAGTTGGTTACGTTATGAATGCACTTGCGATTTTGGAGAATACATATATGTTGACAATCATACAGTCGTAGAAGACTCCGATATAAGTTAAAAGGAAGGATTGAGTCCAGGTCATAGACAACTAATTGAATTGTTAAGAGATTACATCCTGGATATTCTATAACATCCATGAAGGACTAAAGTAATAGTTAATACCATGAGCCGCATATCGGAAGATAGCTTAAGCCTATACGAAGGTTGATCAAAGGGAAGAGGAAACTAAAGAGTTTCATCAACTAAGCAAATCAGGAGTCAGATTATTGGCCCTAGAAAATTATAGAAACAGTGATTGAGAACATTGCAGGACCAACCTTAATATAAGAGGTTCAAGAGAGATAATACAAAAACCACAGTATATAACAACTCTATGATAAAGCCAGTTAGAAAGGTAACAACTTCATAAGAGTCAGTATGAAGCTCCCACCGGATTGTTGTGTTATAATAAAGCTCCAAGTTGTGGATGTGAATCATACCTATGTGGAAGGGATGTTATGAAAGAGATGCAAGATGTAATGCGAGATTTTAGGGTAAGTAAGGCAAAGGTCAACAACGTACAAGATACTCAAAAGCAAAAGGTTGAGAATAGTCCATACTTCGGATAGAAGGCTAAAAGCACGGGGATTCAATATCCAGGAATGATAGCGGCGTCGTTAGTGGCATATCTTCCAGCCTATGGTTTCTAGGTACTAAGAGATCTAGCCAAGAGAGTAAAGAAGAGTTAGAGACAATGTGATGTCTCGCTTGATGTTCCAGAATGATATAAGTAAATCTATGATGCAAGCAAGCTGAAAGGTTGCGAGTAATATAAATAGATATGTGTAGGTCGCGAGCTATTGTATGGTAAAGTGACACGGTTCTAGAAGACAGGAGTAAGGATGTGAAAGGGAGAGTGAGAAGGTGACGAGAATGGATAAGTACTAAAGATTTAATTGAGTAATGATTTGAAGAGGAGTTTATGAATTGTACGGGATTTAAATACCCACATTAGTGAATTGCATTCGGATGCTATAAGATACGATTATTGAAGTACCGTATCGGCTAAGTGGATCAGGAAAGTCACTTCAAATATTCCTCGATGAAACGTAAGCCCTCGTGGCAAGGTATTACGTAAGAAGTTTCATGTTATCAGTGGTATATTGTAGACCAATGTTGAGGTGAATCAACAATGGACAGACAAAAGTCACAAAGTATGAGGTAAGATTAGATTGTCACTCCTAAAATGAACAGTAATGAGGAAGCATTGAAGGGTTTAGATTTATACATATGGGATAACCAAGGTAAGTAACCTGGAGTTCGATAGCAGACCTTAGTAACGATAAATCAAAGTAATATTTATGGTATAATATGACCTACCTAGGTGCAGTAAAGTCATACGAACGGATAACCGAGTCTATGAAGTAAGATATTGCAATATTCGTATCAAGTAAATAACTTCAGTAAACCTATAGATGTCCAAAGGGACATCTTGTCAAGTTCTGTATATATTCCCAGAGTAAGGCCTAGAGATTGGCAAAACGCATAGGTGCACATATAAGGGAAATGTCGTACAGGCTGCATGATAGAAGGTAGTAACAGTTATGAGATTAGAAGGATTCTAACTACAAGTCGGTGTGTGAGAAAGAGGATAAAAGGGGGGAATGTCCTGGCCTCTGGATATTTTCACATAACAACTTCCTAAATGGCAAGGAGAGTATTAAGGTATTCACAAGATCTATAAGTTATGAAAACGATAAAAACATCACTAAACATTCGAGGACGAATGTTCCAAAGGGGGGAATGATGTTACGCCCCGCAATATCACGATGATGTTATGTCCTGCAGTATTATGTTATGAAGATGTTACACCTTGTAATAATACATTATGATGATGTTACGCTTCACAGTATTAAATTACGACAGTGATGAACTCTGTAGTATTGTACGTTGAATTTATCGTAAGGTAATTGACATGAGTCCAAGGAAATAATTTTTTGGAGCTTATAAGGATTGTTCTATTTCAAGTAAGTGATGAGTAAATTCGTGAAGGTGAGAGAGGAAGAAAGTCAAAGAAAATAATTTTTCGTCCAAGTTTGGAATGTTGGGATAAAATACGAGCCGAGCGTTAATACCCGATATTTATGGATTAGTACCATACAAGGTACCATATGACCATGATAGTATGATATATAAAAGTGTATTAAAAGAGAGTATCACTTTAAGTAATTTGAGATAATTCTTAATTATGTGGATATTTGGTTAATTGTGAATTTTTTGGTGGAAGATTAACCATGTAACTAAGGAAATGAGTGGATAAATTTGGATAAGATTAAAATCCACCAAACGCGGCAGCCATCAAGATCAAGAACAGTGACTCTTAAATAACAGTGCAACATGACACATTTGGAAGATTAAATGGGGCCTACCAACTAGCTTTCTTGATGGATTAAATTTTAAAGTGCTAAACTTCATATTCAATAACTTCAGAGAATTCATTTTGAATTCCAAGTCTCTGAACGTGAGCTTCATTCTAAATAATGTGAACTTTCAACAAAATTCAGTAATGTAAGATCTCAACAAGATTCAGTAACGTGAGCTTGCAAAAAAACTTCTACAAGAATTCAAAAACGTGAGATTTCATACAAAGTTATACTACGTAATAGTAATGGGATCGTGAGATTCTAAGAGAGTGCGGTGCAATCCTTCTCAAGAATATTATATGGATTTATCCCTACATCGATATGTCGTTACATGTTCATCACAAAAGATGTGTGTTAGAGGAATTTTCAAGAGAATCGGTTCAGGTATGTTAAGGTTATCCCTTCTTTCTTTTTGGCATGATCCAAACACTGCAAATTAAACGAGCAAAATACGCAACTTTCATAAATGACTCTATTCATAGAAATACTAGAGGTTTCTATATTCTTGATTCCCCGTGTGAATTATCTTATGTTCATGGGTCTCAGAAAAATATGTATTTGATAAAGTTTATCCGAAAGGCATATTGATTTTTATGGAATTCAGAGAAAATCTTATTAACGTATTTCTTATGCATTTCATACATTTATACATGTACATTGACCCATGGCTCAGACGGCGTTATATACGCGTATATATGTATGTATATGTATATGGGATATGGGAAAGGTTATGGCGTTATATACGCACCACCACCTAATCAGCTGGTATACGTTGATGATTTTGCCCAGAGTGGCTGAGATGATATGATGGGATGCCCTCAGAGGCTTGATGATGTTATGAAACATGTACCTATACACGACATTACATTCATATGCATATGCATAACACTATAATTATTTCATGATTGACAATGTTATCAAGACTTACAGGTTGAGTCATTTACTCTATATTTCTTCCATGTCTGTTATGTACTTATTTATTTACCTTACATACTTGGTACATTATTCGTACTGACGTCCCTTTTGTCTGGGGACGCTGCATTTCATGCTCACAGGTCCTGATAGACAGGTCGAGAGTCCTCCAAGTAGGCTATCAACTCAGCGGAAGGTGTTGGTGCACTCCATTTGTTCCGGAGTTGCTTATGTGGTCAGTAAGACTAGAACATGTACTGATTAGTATGGTGGGCCCTGTCCCGACTTGTATGACGTTTATATACTCTTAGAGGCTTGTAGACATATGTCGTGTACATGAAAGATTGTACGGCCTTGTCGGCCTATGTTTTGAGTTTAAAAATGATCTTGTTGGCCTATTAGGCCCGTATGCCACGTGCATATGATGATGTAATAAGAAATATACGTTACGTTGGTACTCGGTTGAGTAAGGTACAGGGTGCCCGTCACGGCCCATCTGTTAGGGTCGTGACATATTATGTGTGTAATCAAGTATTTCTAACCGACTTAACTGACTCTTGTCTAGATCTTCCTCCTAAACCTCATGTCTATTATTTTGGAGCTCTATCACCTCAAAATCAGCATATCATGGATTAAATTTCAGAAATCTCAGAACCTAGCAGCTATCAAGCTTCATTAAACCCAGGTTGGCAGAAAGCCATGGACTTATAAATTGAGGCCTTAAATGCCAACCATACATGGCATGAGGTTTTAATTCCTTTTGGAAAGAAAGCCCTGCCTTGTAAATGGGTGTACAAGGTAAAACATAACTCTGATAGGACAATAGAAAGATTCAAGGCACGTTTGGTGGTCATAGTAGACATTCAATAAGAAGGCATACATTACAATGAAACTTTCTGACCAATGGTCAAGATGACCACCATAAGGTGTCTACTGGAAATTGCACCCAAAAATGGCAGGCAAATTCATCAATTGGATGTAAGTAACGCATTTCTCCATGGAAATCTCCAAGAGGAGGTTTACATGAAGTTTCTAGCTGGACTATGACCACCAAGTCCCCACCATGTCTGTCTACTTAGAAATTCCCTATATGGTCTAAACCAAGCCTCACGGCAATGGTATGCTCGACTTGCTGGTGCTTTGAGTTTCAAAGGGTATACTACTTCATTAAATGATTACTCTGTATTTTTCAATAAAGACGGAAATCTTATTTCTATTATAGCCGTCTATGTAGATGATATATTTATCAATGGATCTACCATAAATTTGAGCTATTAAAACATTTCTCCATAAAGAATTCCAAGTCAAAAATTTAGGAAATCTATATTATTTCCTAGGTATGGAGATTATCAGAGAAAAACAAGGGATCATTGTTTGTCAAAGAAAATTTACGGATTAGTTGCGTGAGTTCAATGTCTCTGATTCTTCTACTGTGGCTTCTCCTCTTGAGCCTTCTACCAAGCTTCATGCAGATCATGGACCTCTTCTTCCAAATCCTACTGTTTATCGGCACCTCGTTGGCAAACTGAATTATTTAACTCATATGAGGCGCGATTTATCATTTGTTGTTCTTAAATTTAGCCAATTTATGCAAAGTCATCAACTTTATCATTATATTGCTGCTATACATGTTCTCCGCCATCTTAAAATTGACCCAGGGCAAGGGATTTTATTCAACTCAGCACCTTCTCTCAAATTACTTGCCTTTTGCGATGTAGATTGGGCCTCTTGCCCGGAAATTAGATCTGTTAGTTTATTTTATATTTCCTTCGGGTAAAAATTATGTGGGGTAGCCATTTTTTAAAGTGGTATTTACTTTTTATCTATTATTTTTAATGCTTAGCAATAGTAGCCACTAGTTTATTAAAACTAATATGAAAGACTGTGTTACCCTTTCTTCTATCTCTTTCATGTGTTAGGGAGAATAACAATGCCGCCGTATGTGAACATCTGGTGACGCAATTGTATGTGTAATTTCTTTCCAGAAACCAAATCTGTCTTTATTTATTATACTCCATTATTAATTATTAATAATAAAAAAGACAAAAATGGTTGTGTTTTAGGGTTTTTGTTGTTGGTTAGTTCATGTTTTAGGTGTGCTTACAATTCAAACCATGCAACTGTGATTGTTCAAAGATTAACGTGCTAGTTATGTTACTAATTAAACTAGTTGTGATATTGATCGTATGCAATTATGGTGGTAGATGTATTTGGGTTTGTGATTTCTGTGATGTATTTTTGGTTTTTATTCTACGTTATGGATCCTGAACTTACAGTTACAAGTTCGAAAGTTAAGGACACTTGGTCCTGAACTTAGACTAACAAGCTCAAATGTTCAGGACAATAGATCCTAAACTTACAGTTACAAGTTCAAAAGTTAAGGACAATAGGTCTTGAAGTATTGAACATAGACGAACAAGCTCAAAATTTAAGCACAATAGGTCCTGAACTTACAGTTACAAGTTCAAAAGTTAAGGACAATAGGTCCTGAAGTCCCGAACTTAGACTAACAAGCTCAAAAGTTAAGGACAATATGTCCTGAACTTAGGCTAAGAAGCCCAAAATTTAAGGACAATAGGTCCTGAACTTAGACTAACAAGCTCAAAAGATATGGACAATAGGTCCTGAACTTAGACTAACAAACTCAAAAGTTAAGGACGCTTGGTCCTGAACTTACAGTTACAAGTTCAAACGTTAAGGACCATAGGTCCTGAAGTCCCGAACTTAGACTAACAAGCTCAAAAGATATGGACAATAGGTCCTGAACTTAGACTAACAAACTCAAAAGTTAAGGACACTTGGTCCTGAACTTACAGTTACAAGTTCAAAAGTTAAGGACACTTGGTCCTGAACTTACAGTTACAAGTTCAAAAGTTAAGGACACTTGGTCCTGAACTTAGACTATGTTGGATCAAGAAGTTGAATGGTATTGAAGATTGACAAAGGAACTCATAGTTGAACCAGGTCCATCACTGGAGACATAGACACATGCAGAGTTAATGGCACGTGAGGTGCACAAGCAGGAGATAAACAAAATCAGTGATATAAAGAAATATCTCCTGATCGAAAAGGTTGAAAATTTATATGGAGATGGACTCTTTATTTAGTAAGGACAGAATCAAGATTGAGGAGGATCTAGGGAGTTGAGATCAACTAGAACTCTTCCACCAAGGAAGAGTTGCCTCCGAATTCTAGTATATCTCTCTGTCTACTAATCCTATATATTGGTAAGTGTTCTTATTGAACAGGTGCGCACAAACATAGAAGCAAAACACGAATTGAGAGAAAAATTACCAAATCAAATTTGCAAGCAGTTCATGTGAGAATTACCTGTGGGACTCTGAGGCTACTTTAACCAGCTAGAAGAACCAGTTCCATCTGTTGTCTTTTAGTCTAGTTTATTTGTAGTAGGTGATTATAAATTATATCTTTCAGCTTTATCTAAAAGCAATTGTAACATGTACTGAGTGTTCAAGTTAGAGTTAACTTGAAACTTGTCGCAAATAGCTAAAGGCTAGTTTGCCACAAGAGGATTAGAGTTAGTCCTTAGGTTTACAAAGGAGTTTATTTTGTAAATGTTGTTTGGCTCATTGATTTAGTGAAGAGTTTGGGAAAATCCTACTGGAAAACAGGTCGTGGTTTTTTCACCTTTTGAGACAGGTGTTTTCCACGTAAAATTGTTGTGTTCATTTATTTCTGCAATTATTATTCCGCAAACTGTAGGAGTTGGAACACATAGAAGAACCTGGTCCTTCTATAATTACTGCACGTGAAAATTGGACACCACACAAATAACCCCCATCTTGTGTGGTATTGACGTTTAGAACATCAATTGGTAGCAGAGTTGGTTATCGTTGAAGAGGCTAATGCCTTAGGAAAAGAACAATATGAGTGCACCACCTAGGAACTGGGAAGGACAATCAACAGCTAGGCCACCACTCTTCAATGACATGTACTACTCCTGGTGGAAGAACATGATGAAGGGTCACTTAATTGGGAAAGGCTATGAACTATAGGACATAGTCTCTGACGGCCCTCTGGCCACTATGAAAAAGACTGTTGAAGGAGTAGAAGTGTCCAAAACTAGAGTTGACTGCACTGTTGAAGATTTGAGAAAATGGGAAAATAATGCCAAAGAAAAGAAGTGGCTTGTGTGTGGACTTGGTCCAAATGAGTACAACAGGATCCAAAGCTGCACCACTGCCAAGGAAATTTGGGACACTCTGCAAGTGGATCATGAAGAAACTGCACAAGTGAAAAGATCCAGAGGTACATTACTATATTCTCAATATGGGAATTTTTCTATGAAGGAATGAGACACCATCCAAGTGATGTACACTAGGTTCAATACTCTGAAAAATGAACTAAAATCAATTGGAAGGAATATTCTTGAAGAAGACAAGGTTGAAAAGATTTTGACAAGGGTTTTTCCAATCTCTTGGGAAAGCAAGATCACTGCTATTCAGGAATCCAAGAACATGGCAACCCTCAGGTTGGATGAGCTAATTGGTAATCTCACTTCTTATGAACTTAGATGGTAGACAATGAAGATGGATGTTCCCAAGAAGAAAAGAAGTCTGGCATTGAGAATCATTGAGGGAGCAGATCTCGAGAAATATGAGAAACTATCTCATTAGGAAAAAGGGCATCTCAAGAGGTGGAAACTACAACAAGGCAAAGGCTCTAGAAAAGCCCACCAACGAGGGATGCTACAAATGTGGAAAAACTGATCATCAAATCAAGAACTGTCCTCAGTGGGAAGTGAAATGGAAAAAGGAAAGTTCTGAATGAAGGAGCCGAAATAAGGAACTGGTTCATCCTAAGAAAAACAAAATATCAACGAAAGTTATGGTTGCTTCTTGGAGAGAAAGCTCAGATGAAAAATAGATGATGAAGATGGAGATGAACAGGCGCTTATGGCAATTGGTAAATCAGATGAGGAATCATGTGAAGAACCATATATAAGTATATCTCATATAAAAAATAAGATTAAGTTCCCATCTAAAGAAAAACTATATGAATTGTTACTTGACTTCATTGATGATTCTGAAGAAATAAATAAAGAAGAGGAACAAATGCCTAAGGAGTGTATAATGTTAAAAGCAAAATGTAAGAACCTGGAGCTCAGAGTAAGTGAATCAGTGAATGAAAACACTGCCTTGAAGAACCAGGTTCATCCACTTGAAACTAAGGTCCTAGAGTTAAAATCTAAAATTTAAAACTAAAACTAGGAACTAGTAAGAAGACAGCTGACAACTCTCAACTCATGTTAGAACAAAATGTAGGAAGACAAAAGGATGAGTTGTATAAGAAAGATGAACATATAACATTGTTAAAGGAGGAACTTGGTAAGGTCAAACATGAACTGGACAACATGCAAATGGAATAAATCTTCTAATGCCTTGATATGACTTCAAGAAAATCATAGTAGCAATAGAAGAGGACTTGGCTTTGGGAGTCAACTTCCTAAATGGGATCCCAAAAGCAAGTACCTCACACTTCCTGAGAACAAAATTTGCACCCACTGTGGTAAGAATGGCCACTACAAAATTTAATGCAATGCAAAACAGCAGGCCAGTCAATAGAATAAAAGTTTTGTTCGAAAGACAAATTGGCTACCAAATTGGGCCAGAAGGAACTTAATTCATCCTTTTCCTTATAGAAAGGGACCCAAACTAGTTTGGATTCCTAAGACTAACCCATGTTTTTCTTTTGTAGGTTCAAGTGAAAGGGAGCAGTCAAATATGGTACTTGGATAGCGGTTGCTCAAAACACATGATGGGCCACTAAGAAACAGAATTCAGTAGCTCTATCTACTGCTGAGGCTGAGTATGTGGCTGCAGCCTCATGTTGTGCTCAGTTACTATGGATTAAACAACAACTGGTGGATTTTTGTATAGAGGTTGGATGCATTCCTATCTTCTCTGAAAACACTAGTGCTATTAGTATGACAAATAATCCCGTTCATCATAAAAGAACAAAGCACATAGATATTAGACACCATTTCTTAAGAGACAACTATGAGAAGGGAATGATCTCTATTGAATTATGTGCTACTGATAAACAAATTGCTGACATATTCACTAAAGCACTAAGTAGAGAGCATTTTGAAAGAAACATGTTAGAATTAGGGAAGATTAAGATCACCTAATTGAACTAGTTCAAAACAATAATGAATTTTTTTTATTTTTTTGGCTAGGAATTCTGAAATGTGTAAATAATCAGAATAATCATTGCTCAGTTTCATGCTATAAAAATCATACTCTCTTGCCATGTGTTAATATGGCTCCTTGGTTACTAACGATGTTTTTCTATTTTTGAAAATTGAGTCTTAATCAAGAGATTCTAACAAGATGAACCTGGTTCATCGGTGTTGGTTTATCTGACAGACGAGGTATGTGCTCATCAATATACACATATTGAAATATTAACAGTTACTCATGAGCAGGACTCTATCTATAAAAAGCTCTTTTCAAAATCTAGTACTTATCTCAAATGTGAATTCGTTCCAAAGAGTCCAATAAAATTAAAAAGGCCTAGATTATAGGGGAGTCACAACCGTCACTTCTCACCTGACACTCCTGAATCGATTAGACTCCCAGTTGACCAAAATTACACCCGTTGTGCATTAATTAACCAAGTCTTTGAAAACCCATTATCACTTCTCTAATTCTTAACTCACTTGTCTTCCTAAAAGACATAACCGTCGAAACCCTTTCAACTTTCTTCTCAAACACCTTGATCTTAATCTTTCTCTTTAACAAAAATCATAACCATGGCCTATACACCACCTCTTGCTTCGTCCTCCTCAACTACACCTGACTACATTATCACGCTTAAAGATACTGGTTCCACCCTATCTCAATCAGATTCTTCTACCCCATCACAATCACATCCCTCCACCCCTCAAAAAAGTCATGTTCCGTCTCCTCCAATCACTCTCGTTGTATAACCAAGCCCTAATCCAGAACCCAAGGGAATGCATGTAAAAGTGCTAGCCAGAAAGACTGTGACCTCTGGCTCTCTAGCTGGGAAATTGAACGCGAAGCTTCAAGCCAGCCAGGCTCAAGAACCTGAAAACTCAAATGACTCTTTCAAGTCCGCCACTGAAGGGGAAGCAACTGGTTAATCCTATTCTGAACAGGTAACATCAACTCCTAAAATTGGGACTGAGCCTGAACTAGTCACTTCTGAAAATAGGTTTGTTCTAATTGGGTCTATAGTGGATGTGGAAAATCCTGATAGGAGACGAAGAGGCGGTAAAAATAACATTACAAAAGAAATATAGAGAGGGGGGAAGAAGTACCGTGAGAGGAACAGGGGTAGAATGTACTCCATTAGCAATTTGTGGTACTGTCATAGTGGTTATTGAAGAAAGTGCCAAGGATTTAGGGGGAAGTAACTCAAGAGAGGATGCAGAGGGGCTGGAAAATCTTCAACATGCAACTGATGAACCTGGTTCATCCATTGAGGAAACTTTGGCTGACCTTATACGAAAGTTAGGGGAGAGCTATAAACCTAAAAAGAAAAGGACACCCAAGACCAAGAAGGCTGACACTCCAGTGGCAAGAAAGAAGAGAAAAGCCTGCAATTCGGCAGAGTGAAGAGGAGTTGCAGAAAGCCTTGAGGGAGAGTAGGAGAAAGAAATCTGAAAAGTGGAAGGGAAAATTGTTTGACCCCGCAGAGGCTATTGACGTTGAGGAGATGGACCTGGTTCATCAAGAGGAACAAATGGCAGACGTTGAGGTTGAGACACCCAAACCAAAGAAGGCCAAGACTTTCTCTTAGAAGTCAGCATTTGTGTCTGCTAAACCCTCGACTGTTGCGAAGAGAACTAGGTCCACAAAGAAATCAAAGAAGGTTCAGTTTGACGATGATGATGAGTGGAGTGGTGAAGAAGCAGAGGAGTCTGGTGGAGAAACAGATAAATTGACCAAATTAGGGAAACGCACTATATTGAAGGGTAGGTTGTTGGAGGATCTGGAAGAATCATGCATGATTTACCTATTGAACACTCTGGACGTGCATGGCTGGAAGGACATGGTCCTTCAGCTTGATGGCAGGCTGGCCAGGAGTGAGATCGTTGAGTTCATGGAAAATGCTGGGATCAAGGATGGCAGGGTCTCCAGTCAGGTTAATGGGACTAAAATCTCCTTTGATGCCAAGGAGTTGGATGAGATTCTTGGGATTCCCGCTGAGGTATATGATGATTATACAAGGCAAAGGTGGCCCTGCTTGGATGTCCTTCCTTCTGCACTGCAAAATACTATGAGGTTCTGTGACAATGCTGATGAAGTGGAACCAAGGGATGTGTACAAAAGCAAGATGAAGCCTCATTACAAGGTATATTTTGAGTTTGTAAAAAAATGCATACTGCCCAGGCAAGAGAAGAGGCACATAGCAAACTATATGGATTTAACTTTCATGGAGTGCCTGGACAGTGGAAGGAAAATCAACTGGCTCTCTTTCATTATTCAACTGCTGGACAGGGTGGTCAATGGCTCCAAGGCCCATGTTATCCCATATGGTTTGTCACGACCCAAAACCTATGGGTTGTGATTGCGTCGGACACCACTGTCAGACAAGCCAACCCCTTAATCATTTGAAATACCTTCCTGATTAACAATTCCGAAATCGTTGCCTTTATTGCATTTATAATCAAATAAATAAATTTTTGTAAATTAAACACGACAAGGAATCCATTTAATTCAATAAAACAAGACTCAACACAGCCCCAGAACCCGGTGACACAAGTACATGAGTAGTTTCTAAGAATTTATACAATTATACAACGCTTGTCTGAAAACAAATTTGGACGAAAGCAATAAACATAAAATGTAAGTACACAGAAGGGAGACTCCGGCAGCTGTGGAACGCTTCTGGATGAATGCAACCCGTATAAGTCTTCCAAGTCAATCAATGTACTATAAAGGTACATGTGCAACAAAATGCACAGAGAGTGTAGTATGAGTACATATACATATATGTACCCAGTGAGTATCCCGTCTAATCTCGAAGAAGTAGTGACGAGAGGTGGACTCGATACTCACTAAGGTCAAACAATAATAAAGTAATCAGGATGTAAGGAAAACTGTAGGCAAGTAAACAAATAATCAAGTACATCAATATCCGGCATCAAATAACAATCTCAAATCAAACAAGTTTGGTATCCGCCGTGGCGTACGGCCCGCTCCCATATGGTACTCAATCTCGCTGTAGCGTACAGCCCGATCCCACCCTGGTAGTCTCAATATCGTCGTGGCGTACGGCCCGATCCCACCCTGGTAGTCTCAATCTCGTCATGGCGTACGGCCCGATCCCACCCTGGTAGTCTCAATCTCGCCGTGGCGTACGACCCGATCCCACCCTGGTAGTCTCAATCTCGCCGTGGCTTACGTCCCGATCCGACCCTGGTAGTCTCAATCTTGCTGTGGCGTACGATCCGATCCCACCCTGGTAGTCTCAATATCGCCGTGGCGTATGGCCCGATCCCACCCTGCTAGTCTCAATCTCGCCATGGCTTACGCCTCGATCCCACCCTGCTAGTCTCAATCTCGTCGTGGCGTACGACCTGATCCCACCCTAGTAGTCTCAATCTCGCCGTGGCGTACGTCCCGATCCCACCCTGGTAGTCTCAATCTCGCCATGGCGTACGACCCGATCCCAACCAGGCAGTATCAATCTCGCCGTGGCGTACGGCCTGATCCCACCCCGTGGTTCTCTTATCACTCTTAAGTCAAGCCAAGTATCACAACGTTCAAAGACAACAGTACACAAGTATGCAAGTCATATCTATGCTACAATAGAGAAAAAAAATGAACATGTTTTGTCCTAACTACCCGGACGAAGCAGTAATAGCCACTACGTACGGACTCTCGTCACTCGGTGCATACGTAGCCCCCAACAAGATCACATAGCAAACAAGGTTACTTAGAGAGACAATTTCCCTCTTACGAGGTTAGAAAGGAGACTCACCTCGCTCCGAAGATTCATCACCGACTTCCAAGCCTCTACGACGACTAAAAATGGATGCGCACGCTCCCAAACTATCCAAATACGATAATTCAATGAAAGTATACTCAATAGATCATAACCAATTCAAATTACAAAGTTCCTCAGCCCTGCTCAATGAAATGACAAAAATGCACTCTGGCCCACGGGCCCGGACCTCAAAATTTCTTAAAGAAAATCTCTACCCGAAGCTTTACTAATTATATAATACAATTTACTTAATAAATTCATGCTCAAATCATGGCAAAAGATCACATTTCCCAAATTCTAGGTTTCTTAGCAAATTCTCACATTTTCCCCCAATTTTCATATCAAATCTATGTAATAAATCTTGTATTTAACTTGAAAATAAGTAGGAACAACTTAACTTGGATGCTTGATAAAATACCCCTTGAAATGCTCTCCAAAACCATCCAAGCCAAATGAAAGAAATGAAGAAAATGGGCAAAATTCGTGTTTAAAGAATCTGCCCATGCTTCACTGGGTTGTACCTTGCACTTGTGCTGTACAGGATGTACATCCTAATAAAAGTTTCCCTTGTTGGACACCTTCTGTTAAAACACAGATAACTTCTTGTAGGAATATCCAAACAACAAACGATTTGAAAATGTAAAAGCTAGACTCGAAGATCTTTAATTGGATAGGTTGTACACCATATAACTCCTAATATATCCCGAGATATGAGTTTCTAAAGTCAGCTCCAGGCATCAGAAAATTCTTGCGAAAACTGCTCCACCAGTCTTCTTCAATCGGTCATAACCTTTTGCACAAAGCTCCAAATGACAAATGGTTTAATGTTCTGAAAACTAGACTTCAAGATCTACAACGTTCAGGGTTTGAAAATTTTCAGATTCCTTATATATTCTTATATATACTCTTCCAAAGTTAGCTCCTCGACGCACAATTTGCTGTCCAAAAATGCACCAGAAAATTTCTGCAATTTTTTTCCTTCTTTTTCGTCCGAAATTCATTCTGTTAACCTTCCGAAATCCACCCGAGGCCCTCGGGACCTTATCCAATTATACCAACATGTCCCAAAACATGATACGAACTCGCTCGAGGCCTCAAATCACATCAAACAATGTCGAAATCATGAATCGCTCTCCAATCCAAATCTTTAAGAACTTAGAATTTCAAACTTCTACATCAGACACCGAAACCTATCAAATCATGTCTGATTGACCCCAAATTTTGCACACAAGTCATATTTGACATTATGGACCTGCTCCAAATTTCGGAGCTGGAATCCGACCCCGGTATCAAAAAGTTAAACTCTCGGTCAAACTTCTCAAAAATCTTCAAATTTCTATCTTTAGCCAAATGACTTCAAAATGACCTCCGGACATCCGAATTCACTTTCGATCGCGCTCCCAACTCCAGAATCACAATACAGAGCTATTCCCAGACTCGGAATCCCAAACGGACATCAATATCATTGAAATGTGCTGCAAGCCAAACTTATGAAATTTCTTCAAAAATGCTGACTTCCACAATATACACTGAAACGCTCTCGAGTTATCCAAATCTTGATCCGGACATACGCCCAAGTCCGAAATCTCCATACGAATCTGCTGGAACCTTCGGATCCTGATTCCGAGGTCGTTTACTCAAAATTCAAGTCTTACTCAATTTCTTCAACTTAAGGCTTCTAAAATGAGAATTTTTTCTTTCAATTTAACTCCGAACCTCCTGAATTTCAACTCTGACCATACATACAAGTCACAATACCCGAAAGGAAGTTGTTCATGACTCCCAACTACTGAACGACGCGCTGGATCTCAAAACGACCGGTCGGGTCGTTACATTCTCCCCCACTTAAACAGACGTTCGTCCTCGAACGTGCCATGAACTGCCCCAGAATTATCTGAAATCACTGTTTAACACCACGTGCACCTGCCCGTGCTACCACAACCTAGTTGAGCACATAAGCTTGATCAAATCTGAAGATTTCCTCCTTTATTCATACAATAAGCTCCGAACTTAGTTCTAACATCTGAAATTCTCTACCAGGCCTGTTTCTAACATTTGAACACCGAATCAACTACCACACGAGGCACCAGAACACAATTGCATGCCGTTGCTGAATCAACACCATACACCGCCTGATCCATTATCTGACCATAATGACGCTCCCTGAATCTTAATAGCCCAAATTCTACGAATTTGATACTCTCAATGCACTTTATAAGATACACACATACATCCTGCTATAATGCTGACGATACCACCACAACGCAGGAAATGTGTAGAAATTCCTAACCAACTGCAGAGTTAACTAAACATGGAAATCCTTTCTCCTGACTAAGATCTTCATCTCATTGCAACCAATGATGGTGATTGTCCTGTAATATACTTGCATAGTCTTATCACACCGATCCCAGATTTATAAATTTCGTCTTACCCAGTATGAACTGCTAAGACAACCAATCACCCCAAACACGGCCATTAGCCTCACACGATGCCACAATGCGCCAATAGGCCACAATTCGAACACGACACATAAAGAAATGACTCCGGAAGGGACTACTCAACTCACGCAACTAATATGAACTTTCCTTAGAAAATTATGAAGTAAAACACAAGAAAATAATTACAGGAGCCTTCCTCTGTATCACACTGTTCCGATCCAAATAACATACCCATGGCGGCGTGCCACCCGATCCCATCATAAGACTTACATAAGGAAATATATACGAAGCTGAATTGCTCACTATTACAAATCATTGAATATCGGTCAGAAGCACGCTAAGTGCATAATACCATTCTGGGGAGACTGATAGAGCCATATGCTACAAAACACCAACACGACTAAGGTGCGATATATAATCTGGATCTTAGGAGCCATCCTGCTCACATAACCTCATCACTACGCGGAACCTCTACACATAAGAAATTATCAAGCCGTTTCACAACTCACACGGCACAATCACAATATCACATGAATTTGACGAAGACGGGACAACACCTAATATCCCAATACCCCTCCTTGAGGAGCGCCATACTGAAATAAACACATCTTACTCGCATGAAGCCCATAATTTGTTTAAATCCATTCATTCCTTCAAGTCAATTCTGCTCGCACTGAACTAGGCTGATAGCCTTACCTGGGTCCATAATACCCTAATTCCTCTCATAATACACTAGAATAACAATCATAGCCGGGACAAACACCCCACAATCCACCATCAACTGAACCAAACGCCTTCCAGGCATAAATTCTCAATTAAGAAATATTACACTCCTTTATACTTGGTCTAATTCTTCAACCAATTAGGTAACTACATGCCACACTTATGCAATCTTCCCGCGGTCATGCTCCCACGACTTTCCACACAAGGCAACAAGTATGCACATCCATACCACCGACCATCCTAAGGCTGTAAAACAATTCAAGGACCCGTAATCAGGATACAAGCCTCTTTCACCAAACACCGAACTCAGATGACACTGAAGAACATTCACATCCATTGCTCTTGCTCCTCCGAGCTCATGACATCCTTGTTAACACCGAGCCGCAACCTCGATTCCTACTTCCGTTTACATACCGCTTATTGCCCAAGACATGACCATATAGAATAGCATAGGAAATTCCATCATAACTCCTGAATCACTAACAGGGTGAACACTTAATCACATAGAAACTTTCAATTACCTCAATTCATGAGAACCATAACAACACGCGAGTGAATTCTCACAATCGCAATACATACCAATCCTCAAGTGGTGGTCTGACCCACCCTAAACCTTTCGGGATCCGCCTACACCTGATAGGCCATAGCACCTGAATGCTTCAAAATAAAATATATTACGACGGCCGGCACGCCCCCCACACTTCTGTGCAATCCATACACATACCCAATCACAGCGAAAGAACTGATCACTTCCGTACATGTGCCATTTCAACCATGGTTAACCAATCTTTCTTCTTCTCAGAGATTATACTTGAGAAGCTCGATTCTTACTTACACTGCTGCTTGAAACCCTTAAACACCATGTTCCTCTAACTTTCGAATTCATTAGGACCACTACTGAGAGTCACCCACTCTGCTGGCCCCGAATACAATCAATTCCAAGGCTCTCCTAGCACATGAACACCCTTTCAGCGAAGCACGTGACTGAGTCGCTACCCTTACAACTTGCCTATGCCTTAAGCACGAATTCTTAGTCTTCCAAAGCCTAACCCTGGTCCAATAGGACCAACTTCGCACACATTTATCGAATGTCATGCTCAATTACCGCTATACTTCTTCCCCTTAGCTGTAAGAACTTGCCGATATGCCGACAATCCGCAACTCCATGAGGACACATCCCCACAACCCAACTGCAGGTGGTGGGACTCCCCCACTTTGGTAACCTCATTCCTTTAAGCACTATCCGAATTTCTTTCATTACGCCTGGCCTTTTTGAAATGTAACCACCACCTATCACTTTTCACATATCTTTCTTCATCGCGCGCTTCTCAATTACGTCCTTAATTCAATATCCTTCTTTGTAGCTCTTTGAGCCAGCAGATCACCACAACTTCGAACTCTCCGAAGATCATCTTTCTCGAGCTGCCTTCATTAGAAGTAACTGTTCAATTCTGAACCACTACACACCACGATCTCTGACAACCGCTTCTTCAACAACGCTTCACAGCACTCTAACCCCATGCGACCTAAGAGCTATAACACCGGCATATTTAACATATCCTATTCGATTAAACGACGATACAACAACACAGGTGAATACTCCACCTTGCTCGATAGCACCAAGCTTAGTACTTTATCAATCCGAACCGGACTATTCATAGTCCAAGTGCCTTTCCTCCGCGGGAACTAAAATACTGAAATCTCGAAACCACGCCCTGAGAAGACCTCTTTTCAAGTCATTCATTGCCCCTACATATGGGCAAGCATCCTACCATCCTATTAACACTGCGCGATAACCAATCGAAAATACCATAACAATCTGAGCACAGCCTCAAAGTCCTCAAAAACATAATTACTGAGCTGAAACAACATATTATTCTTCTGTAGGCCAGCAACAACAACCCCAACCCACTGCACATGGAAAATATCTCGCACCATATCCGTAGCACCATTTCAATTCCTCAAAGCCTCGAATCATAGCAAGAGCTTCGCAACGTATAATATTGAGTAGGAAAAAACATAGGCATAAGCCTTAATTGAATCAAATCGCACGATGAGGAATCAAGAAGGGAAGTACTCCTACAGCCCTGTAGCCTCTCGAAGATAAGTACAGACGTCTCCGTACCGATCCGCAAAACTCTACTAGACTTGCTCATGACTCGTGAAACCTAAGGGAACCTAGTGCTCTGATACCACGTTGTCACGACCAAAAACCTATGGGTTGTGATGGCGCCGGACACCACTGTCAGGCAAGCCAACCCCTTAATCAGTTGAAATACCTTCCTGATTAACAATTTCGAAATCGTTGCCTTTATTGCATTTAATAATCAAATAAATAAATTTTTGGAAATTAAACACGACAAGGAATCCATTTAATTCAATAAAACAAGACTCAACACATCCCCAGAACCCGGTGATACAAGTACATGAGCAGTTTCTAAGAATTTATACAATTATACAACGCTTGTCCGGAAACAAATTTGGACGAAAGCAATAAATATAAAATGTAAGTACACAGAAGGGAGACTCCGGCAGCTGTGGAACGTTTCTGGATGAATGCAGCCCGTATAAGTCTTCCAAGTCAATCACTGCAACAAAATGCACAGAGAGTGTAGTATGAGTACATATATATATATGTACCCAGTGAGTATCCCGTCTAATCTCGAAGAAGTAGTGACGAGAGGTTGACTCGATACTCACTAAGGTCCAACAGTAATAAAGTAATCAGGATGTAAGGGAAATTGTAGGCAAGTAAACAAATAATCAAGTACATCAATATCCGGCATCAAATAACAATCTCAAATCAAACAAGTTTAGTATCCGCCGTGGCGTACGACCCGCTCCCATATAGTACTCAATCTCGTTGTGGCGTACGGCCCGATCCCACCTTGGTAGTCTCAATCTCGCAGTGGCGTACGGCCTGATCCCACCCTGGTAGTCTCAATCTCGCCGTGGCGTACAGCCCGATACCACCCTGATAGTCTCAATCTCGCCGTGGCGTACGGCCCGATCCCACCCTGGTAGTCTCAATCTCGCCCTGGCGTACGGCCCGATCCCACCTTGGTAGTCTCAAGCTCGCCTTGGCGTACGGCCCGATCCCACCCTGGTAGTCTCAATCTCACCGTGGCGTACGACCCGATCCCACCCTGGTAGTCTCAATCTCGCCATGGCGTACGGCCCGATCCCACCCTGATAGTCTCAATCTCGTCGTGGCGTACGGCCCGATCCCACCCAGTGGTTCTCTTATCACTCTTAAGTCAAGCCAAGTATCACAACGTTCAAAGACAACAGTACCAATCACATAAGTATACAAGTCATATCTATGCTACAACAGAGAAAAACAATGAACATGTTGTGTCCTAACTACCCGGACGAAGCAGCAATAGCCACTACGTACGGACTCTCGTCACTCGTTGCGTACGTATCCCCCAACAAGATCACATAGCAAACAAGGTTACCTAGAGGGACAATTTCCCTCTTACGAGGTTAGAAAGGAGACTCACCTCTTTCCGAAGATTCATCACCGACTTCCAAGCCTCTACGACGACTAAAAATGGATGTGCACGCTCCCAAACTATCCAAATAACGATAATTCAATGAAAATATATTCAATAGATCATAACCAATTCAAATTACAAAGTTCCTCAACCCACGTGCCCGGACCTCGAAATTTCTTGAAGAAAATCTCTACCCGAAGCTTTACTAATTAAATAATACAATTTTCTTCAAAAATTTATGCTCAAATCGTGGCAAAAGATCACATTTCCCAAATTCTAGGTTTCTTAGCAAATTCTCACATTTTCCCCCAATTTTCATATCAAATCTATGTAATAAATCTTGTATTTAACTTGAAAATAAGTAGGAACAACTTACTTTTGATGCTTGATAAAATCCCCCTTGAAATGCTCTCCAAAACCATCCAAGCCAAATGAAAGAAATGAAGAAAATGGGCCAAATTCGTGTTTAAAGAATCTGCCCATGCTTCACTGGGTTGTACCTTGCACTTGTGCTGTACAGGTTGTATATCCTATTAAAAGTTTCCCTTGTTGGACACCTTCTGTTAAAACACCCATAACGTCTTGTAGAAATATCAAAATAACAAACGGTTTGAAGATTTTAAAGATAGACTCGAATATCTTTAATTGGATAGGTTGTACACCATATAACTCATTATATATCCCGAGATATGAGCTTCAAAAGTCAGCTCCAAGCATCAGAAAATTATTGCAAAAACTGCTCCACGAGTCTTCTTCAATCGGTCATAACATTTTGCACAAAATTCCAAATGACTAATGGTTTATTGTTCTGAAAACTAGACTTCAAGATCTACAACTTTCGGGTTTTGCAAATTTTCATATTCCTTATAGGTTCTTATATATACTCTTCCAAAGTTAGCTCCTCGACGCACAGTTTGCTGTCCAAAAATGCACTAGAAAAGTTCTGCAATTTGTTTCCTTCTTTTTCGTCCGAAATTCATTCCGTTAACCTTCCGAAATCCACCCGAGGCCCTCGGGACCTTAACCAATTATACTAACATGTCCCAAAACATGATACGAACTCGCTCGAGGCCTCAAATCACATCAAACAACGTCGAAATCATGAATCGCTCTCCAATCCAAATCTTTAAGAACTTAGAATTTCAAACTTCTACATCCGATGCCGAAACCTACCAAATCACGTCCGATTGACCCCAAATTTTGCACACAAGTCATATTCGACATTACGGACCTGCTCCAACTTTCAGAGCTGGAATCCGAACCCGATATCAAAAATTCAAACTCTCGGTCAAACTTCTCAAAAACCTTCAAATTTCTATCTTTAGCCAAATGACTTCAAAATGACCTCTGGACATCTGAATTCACTTCTGATCGTGCTCCCAACTCCAGAATCACATTACGAAGCTATTCCCAGACTCGAAATCCCAAACGGACATCAATATCATTGAAATGCGCTTCAAGCCAAACTTAGGAAATTTCTTCAAAAATGCTGACTTCCACAATATACACCGAAACGCTCTCGAGTTATCCAAATCTTGATCCGGACATACGCCCAAGTCCGAAATCACCATACGAATCTGCTGGAACCTTCGGATCCTGATTCCGAGGTCGTTTACTCAAAATTCCAGTCTTACTCAATTTCTTCAACTTAAGGCTTCTAAAATGAGAATATTTCCTTTCAATTTAACTCCGAACCTCCTGAATTTCAACTCTGACCATACATACAAGTCACAATACCCAAAATGAAGCTATTCATGACTCCTAACTACTGAACGACACGTTGGATCTCAAAACGACCGGTCAGGTCGTTACATTGTTTAATCCTAACGACAATGCTGGCTCACTTCAAAGTTCCCCTAAAGAAGGCAGAAATGGCCACTTTCAAGAACCATTTCTGGAAGAACACGCTTCTGGCATGTGACTATATTGTGAAGGTTCCTAACGGTGAACCTGGTTCATCCAGAAAAATTCCTGTGAACAGCAAGGTCAGGGCATTTGTACATGAAGGTGGGGTTAAGGATGCTGAAATCCTTCGACTGAAGACTCGTCTTACAGAGGTTGAGGCCGAGCGAGATGCTCTCAAAGCTGAACTGGCCAAAGAGAAGGAGAAGAATGAAGGGATTCTTCAACAAATGCTCTCTCTTCTCCAAGAAAAGAACCCAACCTCCACCCTTCCCACCCTTAGGTGTCCAGTGACTTCCCTCACCCCTCTATGACCCAGATTCGGGATATTTTTTGCTATCTTTTTCTCATGTTTGTAACTGTTTTTATTTCTTTGTGTGTTTGGTAGCTGAACTATGCTTCTATCAATGGCTTTTGTTGTTTCTGCTCTTATTTGTTTTGTCTCACTTTCCTTGATAGTTGGCATTCTTGGTTAACTACTGTTGATTAATCCATGTTCGCACTTGCAGTTGCCCTAGTGGCCATGAGTAATTCTTATAAATCTGGTAATTTTAACACTTTGCAACTTTTCGATGATGTCAAAAAGGGAAAGATGTGCTATATTGTATAATGTGATGTTTATAACCTAACGAACCTGGTTCTTTATGAAAAATGCTTAATGCTATAAAAAGTGTCAATGTTGGATTAAAGTGATTACAGGACTAAGTACAGAGTTTGTCATCATCAAAAAGGGGGAATTTGTTGGATCAAGTAGCTGAATGGTTTTGAAGATTGACAAAGGAACTCAGAGTTGAACCAGGTCCATCACTGGAGACATAGACACATGTAGATTTAATGGCACGTGAGGTGCACAAGCAGGAGATATTGGTAAGTGTTCTTATTGAACAGGTGCGCACAAATATAGAAGCAAAACAAGAATTGAGAGCTAAATTACCAAAGCAATTTTGCAAGCAGTTCATGTGCGACATTGAAGCTACTTGGACCAGCTAGAAGAACCAGTTCCATCTGTTGTCTTTTAGTCTAGTTTATTTGTAGTAGGTGATTACAAATTGTATCTTTCAGCTTTATCTAGAAGAAATTGTAACATGTACTTAGTGTTCAAGTTAGAGTTAACTTGAAGCTTGTCGCAAATAGCTAGAGGCTAGTTTGCCACAAGGGGATTAAAGTTAGTCCATAGGTTTACAAAGGAGTTTATTTTGTAAATGTTGTTTGGCTCATTGATTTAGTGAAGAGTTTGGGAAAATCCTATTGGAAAGTAGGTCGTGGTTTTTTCACCTTTTGAGCCAAGTGTTTTCCACGTAAACTTTGTTGAGTTCATTTATTTCTGCAATTATTATTCCGCAAACTGTAGGAGTTGGAACACATAGAAGAACCTGGTCCTTCTATAATTACTGCACGCGAAAATTGAACACCACACAAATAACCCCCCCTCTTGTGTGGTATATACATTTAGAACATCAGACTAACAAGCTCAAAAGTTAAGGACAATAAGTCCTGAACTTAGACTTACCAGTTCAAAAGTTAAGGATAAATAGTCCTCAATTTAGAGTTACAAGCACATAAATTAAGGACAGGTGGTCCTGAAGTTCGAGTTCCAAGTTCAAAAGTTAAGTACATGTAGTCCTGAAGTCCTGAACTTAGAGTTACATGTAATCCTAAAGTCATGAACTTAGAGTTACAAGTTCAAAAGTTAAGGACACTTGGTCCTGAACTTTATGAGCAGAAGGGTGTTTTTGTCCGGGCATGTAAGTTTATTAAAGCAGTGGTTAAAGACTAAAGACATTTTAAACAATGGCTTAAAAGTAAATACATGTGTTATTAGTGGCTAACTGTGCACTTCCCCCTTCCTTTGGCGGTTCCTCTGTTTCATGGTAATCGAAGAAACGGGCTTCCCTTTCTCTATCATCAGCAGGAGCACAAATCCATGAGACGTTTTGTTGCAGAGCTCACTAGGCTCACTAGGCTTTTCGAAGACCTTTCTATTACACCCTTATTTCCAGTTCCTGTACTCTCTGATAGTAAATCGACGATTCACATTGCTCGAAACCCACTCTTTCACAAACGGACGAAACGCGTCGAGTTGGACTGCCATTTTGTCCGTCAACAACATCTATATGGCCTCATCACACTCACATATATCCCTTCTGCTTCACAGCTTACCGATATATTTACCAAATATCTTTCTTGCCCTTCTCATCACTCAGTTTTTACCAAGTTGGGGGTAATTTCTATATCCTCCAACTTGAGGGGGATGTAAGAGAACAAAGGTCAAGGTCACCTTCATCGATTATGAAAGAAGAAGAAGAGTCTCAGACAATTTCATCGGATATATCAAAAGTCAATAGACTTATGTGTGTGGAAAAGGATGAGACACGTGGCTACATCAGGGACATTAATCCCAATCTTGATGGATTAAAACACAGTCGTCCCCAGATTAGTTCTAGCAAATGTTAATTTTATACATACAACTTTAAATAAGTAGATCTTTCTAGAAGGGAATAATAAGTTATTATAGGTAGTTATATTTAGGCTAATACAAATAGGATAAGTGTACAAAAATTCATTTCTTTTACATTTTATTTTATATAGGATATTTGGTATATAACCACTGTCTTGGACAGAGATGAATACACAGAAAATTCCAATTTCTCTTCCTACTCTAACATGCTATTATACTTTCTATAATCTTTTCATTCTCTATGGTTCTTCGAAAAATGATTATCTTCAATTAATCCGTACAATTATACGTAACTAAATAGATTGTTTGAGATTACCCAATATAGTAATGGGTATTATTTACGCTCTTACAGGCATTTCATTTATATTTACAATTACCTATCTCATGTTATTTTATGATACGTGGTTATAATTCTTGTACGTGTTTAACCTAAAACTTAATTATTAGGCTAAAGAAATTAAATTTGTAAAATTAGGCCACATGCAATCGGCTCGATTCAAAAATGGATAAACAGAAGAGATGAATGTAAGGATAAGCATTGAAATGATAAGAAAGTAAGAGATATGATTCTCGTTCAATGATCCTTCTAGAAGGAATAAAGTTGATGAACAAGACTGGTGCGTAATGAACATAATAGCAAGTATTGTTCTTAGAGTTTTTTGTATTTGAACCGGAATTGGGGATAACTGAGGAAAATTGAGAGTATTTATATTACAAAGCAAGTGTAACTGTACCCTAGAATTGCGCTTGTCCATTCCGAACATTATTTAGCCAGCTTGTACATTACGCTTGAATGATATGCAACTGGTAAAGAATTAATGCCAAAGAATAAATATCGATTCTCGGATATTTCAGCACCTGTTGATCTGCTGATCACCTTTCAGATTTTTCGGTTACTTCACCTGTTTGGCCGTAGATTTTGTTAAAATAAACTTGGGTTTTATTTGGCAAACACTTGTTGGTCATAGATTTTGTCTATATATTTTAGCAAAATCTCAAAATCAGCTCATTTGTTGGTTTTGCGCCAAATCCCTAATAATAAACATATTTTTCCAAAATAAATTTGGGAAATATGTTTTGAAAACGTATGTCCAAACACATTTTCATCTTCAATCCAAACTTCACCCAAAACAGATTTTTTAAAATAAATTTGGAAAATCTATAGTCAAACGGTAGCTTGGTATAGACAACATATTCGGAGACTCTCGATGGTCACTTCCCGGATAACATTATCTGATCCCGGTATAGACAACTTGGGATGTACTTTCTAACTAACCTTCCAATATGATTCACTGAAATAGACTTGTCTGACTTGAAGCTGGCTAAGGAACACTTGACACGTATCGACTATTGAGTAGGCCATGTTTCTATATACGGTGAATATCGGGGCTACACGATTTCGTCCTTCGATAGGAAAAGTGATATCACGTCGGAAGACCATGACGTCGAGCTCGGGTTCGAAGTTCCTTTCCAAAGTCGAGGTCGATATAACTTACCGAGGTCAGAAGAAAGCATATTTCGAGATGATGCCGGTATAGTTCTGTAATGGATTGATCCTAGGCGGGTAATCAGTTATCAAATATGATTTCTTACTATTATTATAAGTGTACCTTATTTAGGACTCCCCTATTATATAAAGGGGGATCCTATTCATTTGTAATCACCATTGTTCACTGAGAAGAATATACACGTTCATTACTTTCTTTCCATTTCACTCTATTGTTCATGAGAGTTGCTTTATCTTCTGCTATTCTTACTATCATACCTCGAGGCTATCACAGTTCGGGGTTGAAATTTGGCTAGCATACTGGTTTGGTCTATTTTATTCCCTAATTTATCTAATTGGTTCCTTGTTTATCGATTGACATTGGATTAAATCACATATCCTTAAATTCACAATATAAGCTTAATTGTTACTCGCGTTTTAGGGTAAACAGTTTGGCGCCCACCGTGGGGATAAGGATAATATTGATTGTTTCGGTGTTGATTCTGATAACATACGTTATTTCACACTTTTTCTTGTCAAGTATTTTCACTCTCAAGTTAAAACATGTCAAAGTCACAAAACGCGCCCATACATGGTGATGATGGTCTCGAACTTCATGGGGAAAACGACAATGTAATTGCCCCAAGGGCCGGGGTGCCCCCGATTAATCTCGGAGGAGCACCAGTTGCCAATCCAGTCGATATCATTTCACACATTTCTCTAAATGCAGACCTAGGGGCATACCCGAAGGGAGTGTACGTAGGGAAGGCCGATCCAGTGGGCAAGGTACACAGGGCAAAGTAGATGGAGGATTTAGTCTTTAGGTGATATTCGAGATGCTACAAGCTCAGCAGGTTGTTATCGCTCAATTGGAAAATCAGCATAGGACTCCAAGCGGGGTCGAGCCAGAGATCACTCTCCGTACCGAGCCAGTGCTAGAAGCCTTTCCCCCGAGTTGATCAGATACCGGAGGCATCCCCGATCCTCAAGGGTTTGGATTCGAAAAATACGTGCAGAAGCCTTTTCCCCAAAGTGCGGCTTCGAATCCCATTCCTAAGAAGTTTCGTATGCCTACCTAAATACAATGGAACCACCGATCCTAATGAACACATCACTTCGTACACGTGCAGAATAAAGGGAATGACTTAGAAGATTATGATATTGAGTCCGTTTTGTTGAGAAAATTTGGGAAAACGTTATCCAAGGGGGCAATGATTTGGTATCACAACCTGCCAGCAAATTCTATCTACTCATTTTCCATGTTAGCAGATTCTTTCGTGAAGGCACACGCCGGGGCCATAAAGGCCGCAACAAGAAAATCAGACCTTTTCAAGATAAGACAAAGGGAGAAAGAAATGCTGAGGGAGTTCGTATCCCGATTTCAAATGGAACGCATGGAGTTGCCACTGGTCACAGATGATTGGGACGTTCAAGCTTTCAACCAAGGGTTGAAGAAGCAAAGTTTGATAGCATCACGATAGTTGAAACAAATTGTTTTTCGAGTATCCAGCTGTAACTTGGGCAGATGTGCACAATCGATATCAATCGAAGATCAGGGTCGAGGACGACCAATTAGGAGCCCCTTCCATTTCAGTACATCCAAACATATTGGCAGTTAAAACACCAAGGGACGTCGACAGGTAACCAAAGTTGAACAAAGATTGATATCAACCATATGCCACAGATCGAAGGAACAATGGTTCAGGACGCAATTCCGCACAAAATTATTGAAGAAGTGATCGAGGACAGAATTCTCGATGACTTATGAGCAAAATTGGTTTTGGTAAGCATGCCGATCCCATAGAGACACCTCGATTGCCGGAATATAACTTTAGTGTCGACGCATCAGGCATTTTATAGTCAATCATAAGGATCAAAGATACTAGGTAGGCTAGACCCATACAGACCGATCCTTTCCAAAGAAGCCCAAATTTGATGTGTGTTTATCATGAAAAGTGTAATTACAATTAGATTTGATTTTGTGGTTATACAAATATGTAATTTATTTTAATACTAGTTGTTAAGCAATAGATCCTAAGTGTGAATTGAGGAAATAAGATAAGAATTAAAGAGAGAAAAGATATGTAAACCAAACTTCCCTAGGTCAGGGTTTGGGCCGACCGAGATAGGGCCTCCAGGTCGGGCTAGGTATTAACAGTGGGTGATCGATGGAGCTATAATAGTTCTATGGGCCTCGAAGGCGGCTATTTATGGTCAATGATGAATAATAATTGAATAACGATCAATAGAACACAATAAACGTAAGCAATAAATCAAAGGGATCAAAAATGGAGAATGTTTTTGTATTGAATATTGTGTGTGCAACAAATGATAAGGGTCCCCTTTATATAGCAGGGGAAAATCCCAACATAGTACACAAATTTTTATTACAAAGATATGTAGCTGGTACAACTATTTAATGTTATAGTACAGACTTGTACTATTCTTGCAGACCTGGCCAACTCTAACTGCATGCCTATCGGGAGCTTCCCCCTCGTCCATAATAGCCCCAGATTTATATTGCCCCGAAGTCGAGTATGGAGAAACGTCAAACCTCGAGCTGTACCTCGAGTCTACTAAATACGGTCAGTTGAAAGCCATAATAAGCATAAAATCGGTCTCTCCGGTTTTAACCGTATACAGGTAGTCCCCGAGTTTCTTAGAACGCAATGATAAGAAACGGTCTTGAACTCTTGCCCCTTCGATACTTCCATCATGACATCATCCTCGTCAGAGCATTAAATGACGTGACTCAAAAGCTACATAGAGACCACCGTCAGCATGATTATCGAGAAGCCCATGAACTGTTTTGGTTTAACTTTCCAACTTCTCAACCTTTGCCCAAATGGCTTCTATAAATACCTCAGGCGTGTATCATTCGTACTTTTACAACATCCTCAAGTTTTTAGAGCTAAGTTCATCAGCTTCTATATTCATCTTATCTCTGTGCTTGCTTCTTCATCCCCTTTCTTAGAAACTTTTCATAGTTATGGCGAAAACTTCCCAGACAGTACCCCAGAAAGAGGGTATCTCTTCTTCTGCATTCCCGTCCAAGGGCAAACCAAAAACACCACCGAGTATTGAGCAATGTATTCCAGGACCTTTCGATACGATCTCTGACTTTACCATCGATAAACCTCCTTCTACATTGGGCCGATGCGAGCCCATGTCTCGGTACATCTGTGTGGTGACCAAGGCGGAGAGGGTAAAAATGGACTGCCGTTGTAGGGAGGCAGTACAAATAGAAATCACCGAAGTTGAGGAAAGCATAGTGACATACAAAGCTGACTTCCTCAGCATATACACATACCCACTCACTCTAGGTCCTGTAGAGTCTTCTTCTCCACCGATAGACCCGGTGATACTTGACTTTTGCCATCACTACCAAGTGACACTCGGCCAGATATATCCTTCCTTCTGGAGGATCGTATATATGCTCCGATTTTTCACCAACCGGATCGAGGGGATGACCTTCACCATCGACCACTTGATACGATTGTATAACCCCCGTCTCTTCCGAGGGCGTTTAGTTAAGCTACAATATTGGTCTATGAAGACGTTCTTCGTGAGCATCGATGAAGACAAGGATCGAGGGTGGATGAGTCGGTTCATCAGAGTGAGAACCTCAGACATCATCCTTGACGATAGGATGCCATTCCCGGAGGAATGGAACATGAGGCGTAAGTGTCAGTACCTCGAATACATTTTATTTCTCCTTCTACTTCTTCTGAATTGATTTCTTTGATTATTGCAGCCAACGTTTGGTTCCCCGGCGTGGTTCAGAACCTATCGGTCTGGGTCAAGCAAATAGATTCCGCTTTTCCTTAACAAAAGCGATCTTGGTGTGATTTGGCCAAGACTCGGTGGTAGGCCAAGAACCATGGCAAGCTCTTCTTGTGGTTATTTCCCAACTTCTCATAAGTTTCCTTTGTGGAGGAATGTTTGATATATCATGCATATAGAGGTCACGGGGATAGTCTGTCACCCTCGACCGGATTATGTTGGCCGAGCTACCTGGATCCACAAGCACACGTTTTATTTGAATTTCATTGACAGAAAAGAAATTACCAATGCGTTGTTGTGAGGCTGAGACAGGGTCTCGATGTCCTCGTCGCTGAATGTGAGAGCGTCTTCAGGTATGTAACCCCGAGATCTCTTTCTCTGGTGATGAATATTTTTGTTCATCTGACAACGGGTTCCTGTGGGATGTCAATTCCTCTCATGATCATGTGGATGACATAATGTATCTCTTCTTCTTCACTTTTCCTGTTTGCCTCTCTTTCCCGAAATTGATTTTTAGCTATGTCGCTGAGGAACTCTTAGAGGTGCCCTTTGTTGATTAGTCGGGCTACTTCCTCCCCGAGCTGTGTGCAATCTTCTGTCTTGTGATTGTGTGTGCCATGAAACTCACATATCAAGTTATGGTTCCTTTGCGATGGATCTGATAGTATGGGTTTCGTCCACCTGGTGTCTTTGGTTTTACCTATAGCCAATAGGACGTCCAAAACTTCAATGTTGAAGTTGTACTCAGATATCCGGGGTGCCTCTACCAGCCCTGCGTGTCTATCGAAGCCGACCATACTCACGAGTCTCCGAGGATTCTGACCTACGGTCGTTCCGAGGTATGATACGCCTTGGGGTGTTTTTTCGTTAATTGTATGGTTGATACCTTTCTTTGTTTGTCCTTGGTTCCTTTTTCCAGGTGCTTGATAGGGTAGCCCAAGGGGGCTCCCAGTTGGTTGTCTTCGACCCTAATCTTTGATTGATATTGGTTATGGACATCCGCCCAAGTGACGGTAGGATACTCTACTGAGTTCTGCTTCAGCTTCTTTGAAGCTATTGAGCTTCGTTCATTCAAGCCTTGGGTGAAGGCCTTCACTGCCTAATCATCGGAGACCGGTGGTAATTCCATTCGCTCCATTTGAAAGCGAGATACAAATTCATGTAACATCTCGTATTCTCTCAGCTTGATTTTGAAGACGTCAGATTTCCTTGCAGAAACCTTGATGGTACCGACGTGCGCCTTTATAAAACAATATTCCAGCATGGCAAGTGAATCTATTGAGTTCGGGGTTAGGTTGTGGTACCACATCATAGACCCCTTTGATAACATTTCTCCGATCTTTTTCAATAGGACGGGCTCAGTTGCAAAATCAACATAGGACACAAAGCGGAGTCGAGACAGAGATCACTCTCCGTACCGAGCCAGTTCCATAAGCCTTTCCCCCGAGTTGATCAGATACCAGAGGCATCCCCGATCCTCAAGGGTTTGGATTCGAAAAAAATTATGCAGTAGCCTTTTTCCCCAGAGTGTGGTTCCGAAGCCCATTCCTAAGAAATTCCGTATCCCAAATATACCTAAATACAACAGAACCACCAATCCTAATGAACACATCACTTCGTACACATGCGCAATAAAGGGAAATGACTTAGAAGATGATGAGATTGAGTCCGTTTTGTTGAAATGTTTTGGGAAAACATTATCCAAGGGGGCAATGATTTGGCATCACAACCTGCCAGCAAATTCTATCGACTCATTTTCCATGTTAGCAGATTCTTTCGTGAAGGCACACGTCGGGGCCATAAAGGTCGCAACAAGAAAATCACACCAAGATAAGACAAAGGGATAACGAAATGCTGAGGGAGTTTGTATCCCGATTTCAAATGGAATGCATGGAGTTGCCACCAGTCACAGATGATTGAGCCGTTAAATCTTTCACCCAAGGGTTGATAAGCGGAGTTCGATAGCATCACGATAGTTGAAACAAATGTTTTTCGAGTATCCAGCTGTAATTTGGGCAGATGTGCACAATCAATATCAGTCGAAGATCAGAGTTGAGGATGACCAATAAGGAGCCCATTCTGGTTCAGTACATCCAAACAGATTGGCAGTTAAAACACTGAGGGATGTCGACGGGTAACGAAGGTCGAACAAAGAACGATATCAACCATATGCCACAGATCGAAGGAACAATGGTTCAGGACGCAATTCCGCACAGAATGATTGAAGAAGTGATCGAGAACAGAATTCTCGAGGACTTATGAGAAAATGTGGTTTTGGTAAGCATGTTGATCCCATAGAGACACCTTGATTACCGGAATATAACTTTAGCGTCGACGCATCAGAAATTGTATAGGCAATCAGAAGGATCAAATATACTAGGCAGGCTAGACCCATACAGACCGATCTTTCCCAAAGAAACCCAAATTTACCTTGAAAATGGTAATTACAATTAGATTTGATTTTGTGGTTCTAAAAATATGTGATTTATTTTAATACTAGTTGTTAAGCAATAGATCCTAAGTGTTAATTGAGTAAATAAGATAAGAATTAAAGAGAGCAAAGATATGCAAACCAAACTGCCCTAGGTCAGGTCTTGGGACGACCGAGATAGGGCCTCGAGGTCGAGGCTCGGTATTAACACTGGGTGGTCGATGGAGCTATAACAGTTCTATGGGCCTCGAAGGCGGCTATTTATGGTCAGTGATGAATAATAATTGAATAACGATCAATAGAACACAATAAATGTAAGCAATAAATCAAAGGATAAACAATGGAGAATGTTTTTGTATTGAATATTGTGTGTGCAAGAAATGATAAGGGTACCCTTTATATAGGAGGGGAAAATCCCAACATAGTACATACACGTTTATTACAAAGATATGTAGCTAGTACATCTATTTAATGCCACAGTACGGACTTGTACTATTCTAGCAGACCTAGTCAACTATAACCACGTGCCTTTCGGGAGATTCCCGCTTGTCCATGATAGCCCCCGATTTATAATGCCCGAGAACGAGTATGGGGAAACCTTGGGGTCAAACCTCGAGCTTTACCTCGAGTTTATTGAAGGCGGTCAATGGAAAGCCATAATAATCATAAAATCGGTCTCTCCGATTTTAGTCGTATACAATGTGCAAGTATCATGGCACGCATAGCTACAAGAGCTAGGATTGCAGGAAATTATGAGAGGAGGTAGCCTGTCTATTCAATGAGGGCCATCTTTAAGAGTTTCTCAGCGATCGAGCCTAGAATAATTTTAGAGAAAGGGACGCCAATGGGAAATGAACAGGAGGAACCCCAACATGTCATTCATATAATCGTCGGTGGGGTCGATATTCCACAAGGACCCATATTCAAACAAACTAAGGTACCAATCTCCAGGGAGAAACGAACCCGAGATTATGTGCCCAAAGGCTCCTTATCATTTAACGACGAAGAAGCAGAAGACATTTCTCAGCGAGTCAACGACGCTCTGGTAATTTCTATCTTATTAAATTAAGTTCAAGTTAAGTGTGTTTTAGTGGATACATGTAGCTCGGCGAATATCATCCGATCAAGGGTCGTGGGGCAGCTCATCCTACAAGATCAGATCGTTCCCGTAGCTTGTGTCTTAAACGACTTTAACATGGTTAGTGAAACAACTAACGAGGAGATTATTTTGATGGTGAACACGGCTAGAACCATTCGAGATACCAAATTCCACGTGATCGAGGGCGACATGAGGTACAATGCCCTGCTCGGGAAGCCTTGGATCCACAACATGAGGGCAGTCCCCTCGACTCTCCACCAAATGATGAAATTCCCAACAACGGACGGTGTAAAAACAATATACAGGGAGCAGCATGCCGCAAAAGAAATATTTGTGGTCGATGAGGTAACACCATTATCAACACTATCAACCTCGAAAATGTCGAGCATCAAAGGTAAACAGGAAGCGAAATAGCAAAGAAAGCCACCAACCTCGAGCCAATCGAGGAAGCATGGGATAGAAGAAGAAGAAGAAGAAGAGGATTTTCTAACTCCTCAAACTTTTATCGTTCTTGAAGATTCGGAAACCAAATCAATGGTCTAAGAGCTGGAACAAGTTATATTGATCGAGTACCTGCCCGAGCGAAAGGTATAACTGGGAACGGGATTAACCCCCGAACTCATGAAAAAGCTTATTCAATTTCTTATTGATAATATAGATTGTTTGTCTTGGTCCTATTTAGACATTATCGGGATTCCACCGGAGATAACAACACATCGGCTAAGCCTTGTCCCTAGGTTCAAACCGGTGAAGCAAAAGTGAAGGCCTCAGTCCGAGGTAAAGCATGCATGCATAAAGGAAGAGGTTACTAAACTTCTCAAAATAGGGTCTATTCGGGAGGAGAAATATCCCGAATGGTTAGCCAACGTAGTTGTAGTCCCTAAAAAGGGGAACAAACTTAGAATGTGTGTAGATTATAAGGATTTAAACAAGGCATTCCCCAAATATTCTTTTCCACTGCCTAACATCGATCACACGATCGACGCCACGGCTGGCCACGATATCCTTACCTTTATCGATGCCTATTCCGGATAAAATCAAATTTAAATGAACCCGGAAGACCAGGAAAAAACTTCATTTATCATCAAGTATCGAACATATTATTATAATGTATTGCCCTTCGGGCTAAAAAATGCAAGAGCTACTTACCAACGCCTAGTAAATAAAATGTTCGAAGAGCAAATAGGTAAGTCAATGGAAGTTTATATCGATGACATGTTAGTTAAGTCCTTGCGCGCAGAGGACCATTTGGCTCATTTGAAGGAAACATTCGAGATTTTGAGAAAATATAACATGAAGCTAAACCCCGAGAAATGTTCTTTCGGGGTCAGTTCGGGCAAATTCCATGGCTTCATGGTGTCGAATCGGGGGATCGAGATCAACCCCGATAAAATAAAGGCCATCGAAGACATAAAAGTCATGGACAATGTAAAGGTCGTGCAGAGGCTAACTGGACGGATAACTGCTTTAGGCCAATTCATCTCGAGAAAGTCAGATTGAAGCCACAGATTTTTCTCTCTACTAAAAAAGAAGAATGATTTCACTTGGACCCCGGAATGCCAACAGGCATTGGAGGAATTAAAGCGATACCTATCAATCCCACCATTGATTCACGCTCCAAAGGTAGATGAGACACTTTACTTGTACTTGGCAATATCGGAAATCGCGGTAAGTAGTGTCTCAGTTCGAGAAGAGCAATGTACGCAATTTCCCATTTATTATGTAAGTAGAACCTTAGGAAAAGCAGAAACTAGATATCCACACTTAGAGAAATTGGCACTTGCACTGATAAACGCCTCTAGAAAGTTAAAACCATACTTTCGATGTCACCCCATATGCGTGTTAACCACTTACCCACTTCGTAATATTTTGCACAAGCCCGAACTATCGGGCCGGTTGGCCAAATGGGTCGTCGAACTCAGTGGGTACGATATCGAGTATCAACCCCGAACGACCATTAAGTCTCAAATTTTGGTAGACTTCGTGGCATATTTCGCGCCAACCCTCGTACCTGACGTTGAAAAAGAACTTTTCTTAAAATCAGGCACATCATCGGGGGTATGGACCCTTTTCACAGACAGTGCTTCGAATGTGAAGGGGTCCGGGCTAGGCATCATTTTGAAGTAGCCCACGGGTAGCACTATTAGGCAATCTATCAAAACTTCTAGGTTGACTAACAATGAGGCCGATTACGAGACCATGATTGCAGGTCTCGAGCTAGCTAAAAGCTTGGGAGCAGAAGTCATTGAAGCCAAGTGCGACTCTTTACTGGTGGTGAACCAAGTAAACAAAACCTACGAAGTTCCAGAGTATAGAATGCAAAGGTATTGGATAAGCTGCCGGTAACTTTTTACCGTTTCAAGGAATGGACTTTACAATATGTACCTCCAGAAAAAAAAGAGTGAGGCCGATGCACTTGCAAATCTGGGGTCATCGGTCGAGGAAGAAGAGATCAACTCGGGGACTGTTGTTCAACTCTCCAGATCTGTGATTGAGGAAGATCATGCCGAGATAAACTCCTCAATTTTAACCTGGGATTGCAGGAACAAGTATATTGAATACTTGAAGAACGGAAAGCTCCCATCAGACCCTAAAGAATCAAGGGCCCTACGAACCAAAGTTGCTCGATTCACATTTGATGAAGATGAAACATTATACAGAAGGACATTCGATGAACCATTGAAATTATGCTTAGGACCATGAGACACCGATTATGTTTTACGAGAGGTTCATGAAGGCACTTGTGGGAACCACTCCGGCTCCAAATCGTTGATTCACAAAATCATTAGAGTAGGGTACTACTGGGATATCATGGAAAAGGACACTAAGGAGTTTGTTCGAAAATATGATAAAAGTCAAAGGTTTGCACCGATGATCCATCAGCTCGGGGAACAACTTCATTCGGTCCTATCCCCGTGGCCATTCATGAAAAATGGGATGAATATTTTCGGCCCTCTACTGACGGCCCCAGGTAAAGCTAAATTCGTTTTATTTATGACTTACTATTTCTCTAAATGGGTTGAAGTACAAGCTTTCGAGAAAGTGAGAGAGAAAGAGGTTATAGACTTCATTTATGATCACATCATATGTCGATTTGGGATACCCACCGGAATAGTGTGTGACAATGGAAAACAATTTATCGGTAGAAAGGTAACGAAATTCCTCGAGGATCATAAATAAAAAAGAATATTATCAACTCCGTATCATCTTAGTGGGAACTAACATGATGAGTCGACGAGCAAGACTATCATTCCAAACTTAAAGAAAAGGTTGGATGACGCCAAGGAGAAGTGGAGAGAAATGTTACCTGAAGTCCTTTGGGCATATCGAACAACATCAAAGTCCAATCGGGAGCGACCCCATTCTCCTTAGTATATGACTCCGAGGCCTTGAATCCGGTCGAAGTCGTGGAACCTAGCGCCAGATTTTGACATACAATGGAAGAATCAAATCACGGATAGCTGTGCAAAAACAAAGAATCGAGAGATATTATAATAGAAGAACCAACCTTCGCCACTTTGGAATGAGGGACTTAGTTCTGAGGAAAGTCACCCTCAACACTCGAGACCCAAATGAAGGGAAACTAGGCCCAAATTGGGAAGGACCATATTGGGTCCTCAGTATCATCAGAAAGGGATCTTACAAACTTGGCACAATGAAGGGCGCACAGTTGCCAAACAATTGGAATGTATCACTCCTCAAACTGTATTATTGCTAAGGTATAACTTTCACCGTTTCCATTTGTATTTGATACTAACTTATAGCAGGTGTTCGATCGAATACGTCGAGAAACTCTTCAACACGAGGACCTTAGGTTTTAAAGCACGTGTTGCACTTTTTTTCCCTTAGATCGGTTTTTATCCCAAATGGGTTTTTCCTGTGAGGTTTTTAACGAGGTAACAATTATGTGCTACCTGATTAAAATTCAACAGTATCCAAGGCTTCTTTTCAATAAACCTCGAATACTGGGGGG
>ML264272.1:48407-90226 GCA_005239495.1 Nicotiana undulata
CTTCTACACGTTGTTATTAACAGACGCGCGCTGGGGGGGGGGGGGGGGGGGGGGGCGACCAACCTCGGATATTATGTTTTCAGGGAAATTACTTCATATGGATTAGTCAAGCCTCGATGGCAAAACATGTATGCATTTATTAATTACTTCAAGAAGCATTCTTTCTATATCAAACATCTTGTGTCTCAACGAAAACTTTCTACTATATGATCTCCATACTTATGATTTTGTGAGAAATGGCTCAAGGGCCATACACAAATGTACCTCGAATACTATGGGACTGTCATTCACGATCGACATATTCGAGTTATCTAAACTCGAACTCATAAGACCTCAAAGAGGCATCCCTCGATCTATAGGCCAAGGCCATCATTCTCGGGGACTAACACTTTGAACAAGTTGTGTTATTGGGGATTAAGCCCAAGAGGCATACCCATAGGCTACGGCCAAATTCATGTGGCTCAGAGACGTCCGAATCCCGCAATAAAAATAGGCCTTTGAATTCTTTCAAAAGCCGGTTTAAAAAGTCTACCCTCGACAAATAATCAAAAATACTTCGATAAAATAAGCCTTCAAAAAACCTTATAAGGTATCAAATTATTTTAACACAAACATGCTATGGCACAAAAATTAGAGGGGTTCCAATCAACATCGAACCATAAAAAACATCCAACAGGTCAAAAAAATACATGCTAAGGCATAATGAAATTTTTACTAAGTATTTTAAGCCAAAAGAGGGGAATAATAGCCATAATTTAGAGGCCATATAGGCCCGATATAAAGAGCGTAAGGCCCAATACACTTAGAGTTCTAGATCTTGTTCACACTCAATCCAAACCCAAGGGTTCGACTATCCCGAGCCCAAATAAAGAATAACTTGACTATGCCTTGGGGACTCACCATTACCCGACACAAACCCTAAAGGGCCTATGCCTCAAGTTCAAACCTTATTCGAACTCGACTATGGCGACTTCGAAGAAGCTAGCCAAAACCAAATAGTCTCGAATGCACCATTCAAAGCATAAGATCGTGCTAAAATTTTACAAAGCAAGAAACATGATCGAAGACGAAATTTGAGAAGACGTTCAAAATGGAAAGTTTATTTATATATATATATATATATATGGACAAAAATATGTACAAAGGACCGACGGGGGTCTTACAAAAAGAAATGAAAAAATAAAAAATCCTAACCATGTCCGGGGTTTGTTTCTCCCTCGAAAGCATCTTCTCCTTCGGGCCCCTCGTCGTTATCGGACCCACCTTGGCTGCTTTCATCATCATCGTCATAATCAGAGTAGACAAGAAACCTGGCATCAGCTTCAAGCGCCTTAGCTTAAGCTATCTCTTCGGAGAGGTCAAAACCTCGAGCATGGATTTCCTCGAGTCTCTCCATCTGGGATTGGCACTTCGCCAAGTCCTTGCTTTATATCTCTCGAGCGGAAGCCTCCCTTAGCTGTGTTTGAGCAGCCTCGGCATCGACCATGTACACGACTATGGATTTGTCAGTCGCGATCTTCGTCTCCCCGACCTCTGCCTTGGCCTCAACAAGCTCGACTTCGAGCTCCTCGATCTTTTTGTCCTGGCCTTAACCTTTCTCTTTAGTGCCCCAAATTTAGACCTCTACCGATGACAGTTTGGCCAAAGCAGTCTCTTTCTCTGCAGCAAGGCGGTCAATGCTGTCCTTCCACCGATCACATTCGGCTTTGACTTGGTCGACCTCCACTCGGAGCAGCTCGATCCCTTCCAGATTTTGGTGCAACTGATATAGAGAAGTATTAGCCTCCACAGTTGGGTCGAGACCATACTCTTTCAAAAGGTTAGTTACCTGCTCGTCTAGCTCAGCCTCTTCCTTACAAGCCTGGGCCAATTCAGCTCAAAGGTCTCCGAGCTCCTCATCTTTCTGCACATAGAGGCGTTTGAGAGCATCTCTATCATTAGTAAGAATTTTGAGATCAGCCTCACACCGACTCAGCTCGGCTTGGGATTTGGTGAACGCTTCTTGATGAAGCATCACATCCTATGGAAAAGCGAGAGAAATTAGATGAAAGGAAAGACAAGCAAACATAATGACGGGAGATAAAGTTTACCTAGTTTATGAGGCGATGGGCCTCATAAAAAATGATCGTGGCATCTAGGTCGGAAACATCATCGACCCCCACAATGCAGTCACAAAATAGATCTTCGCCATCGTGGGCAGTTCCCACATCAGGGGTCTCCAAGGATCGAGCCTCCAAAAACTGCCTTTCAGAGAATTTAGGTCCGCGCGGAAAATCATCAATATTGATTTCCCCAAGCGAGTCACTTGGGGCGCTCTCTCCCTTCCGGAGAGCCTTAGAATCGGACCCTTCGGGCACACTCGCCGTTTGTTTATCATGACATATAACATATTTTCCCCCCGATGATTCAAGGTATTTTATCGGAGTACCTTCCAAGATCTCCTCGGTCTGAGGGTGAGTCTCCTCGGCCATCACCGGCCCACCCGCTGTTGAAGATTCGATACTCCCCCTCTTTCGAGGCACCAATTCGTAGCCAACATCGTCCCCACCTCTTCTTCATCTCATAGCCTTTGTCCTACGTCAGCAGGTAGAGCGGCAGAGTCATCCTTCGGCTTACAAGCCTTACTTTTCTTAGGCTTCGGGGTATCGGAAGGTGTGGCCCTTTTTCTTTCCTTGTCCTTGGCCGTTTTGGGAGCTACCTCTTACCCAGGCGGGCCGGCCTTATTTCAGCGACATCCCTGAGGCTTGCATAAAATGAAGTCGAGTATAAGTGAAAAGAAACATTACAAAAAAAGGGCGCCAAAAGGTCACAAGGTATACTTACCATGATTCTTGTTATCCCATCTGCCCCTTGCCAAGTCACGCCAGAAGCACTCGGCATGGGAGGAAGTCGCAGCAAGCTTCCGAACCCAATTTTCCAATCGCAGCAAGAAAAATATAGAGTACGAAAATTAGTAGATAAAAAAACATCACTTACGTTCAGGGTTCTACTTCTTGGGGAACGATAGTTTTTCCTCGGGGATGAGGTCGCTGGTCCTTACCCGCACGAGCCGGCTGATCGAACCTCGGTCCTTGTCTTCATCGATGCTTGCAAAAAAGGACTTTGTTGATTGGCGTTGTAGCTTGATCAACCCTCGAAAAAATTAAGCTCGATACAGCCGTATGAGGTGGCTGAGAGTGAATTCCAACCTCTTGACCTTGCTAGAGAAGAAGCGGAGAATGATCACTATACGTAAAAAAGGGGAATGCACCTGGCCGGGGGTAACCTGGTACATCTTGCAGAAATCGACGATAACAGGGTCAAGAGGACCCAATGTGAAGGGGTAAGTGTAAACACTTAGAAACCCCTCCACGTGAGTGGTGATACTCTCTTCTGGAGAAGGGATTTGTACCACAACCTCGACCCCCCAGTTTCAGTCTTTCTTCATAACCTCAAGCTATTTTGTCGTTATCGAGCAAATATACTTCGATACATTTTAACATCGGCCAGGGACCGACGGAGGGTTCTCGAATTTGAAGTCATTTTTTAGAACACAAGGGCTGACAAGAAGAAGAAGAAGAAGCTTTCTCCTTTTATGGGACAGTTTTGGAAGTTTTCGCCAATGATTCAGATAAGATAAAGCGGAGAGAGGTGAAATTGGTGTTTTGATACTAACGTAATTGACTCAACAGATGGTGAAAGAGAAGAGATGGAGAGAGGAAAAGGCATACAAAAACTTAGTGAAGATGGAATTAAAGTTTTGATTCAAATAAATAGCCGGTATTTATAGGCTCACGAAAACGGTTTGGTGGTGCTAGTGGTCGACCGTCAATGGAAAGCATTAATGGTTTGGGAAACTGTAACGACGTGACATTGCGGTTAGCTCGACCGCTTATGTCACGGGGATGATGTCATTGTCAGGGTCTCCAGAAAATGGAGGCTCAAGTCATTTCTTCTCGTTTTACTCTAAGGAACGAGGGGACTATCTGTATACGGTGTAAATTAGGGCTACGAATTTCATCATTCGATGAAAAAAGTGACACCACATCGGAAGTCCAAGACGTCGAGCTCAGGGTCGAAGTTCCTTTCCAAGGTCAAGGTCTATATCACTTACCGAGGTTCGAAGAAGTCATATTTGGAGATGATGCCGGTATAGTTCAGCTATGGAAAGAGCGAGGTACCCGCAACGACTCGAAGATCACGGCGTGAATTTTGAAATGGATTGATCCTCGGTGATTAATCAGTTATCAAATATGATTTTCTACTATTATTAGAAGTGTACCTTGTTTAAGACTCCCTATTATATAAAGGGGGATCTCATTCATTTGTAATCATCATTGTTCATTGAGAAGAATATACATGCTCATTACTTTCTTACCATTTCACTTTTCTGTTCATCAGAGTTGCTTTATCTTCTTCTATTCTTACTATCATACCTCGAGGTTATTATAGGTCGGGGTTAGAATTTGGCTAGCATACTAGTTTGGTCTATTTTATTCCCTAATTTATCTATTTGGTTCCTTCTTTATCTGTCACGACCCAATTTCCCCTCTGTTGGGTATTGTGATGGCACCTAGTCTTAGTGACTAGGTAAGCCTAACCTATTACGAATAAAAACAACAATTAAATAAAAATCTAACAGTTTCGATATGGAAACCTTTACAATTTCTCAAAACAGGTAGTACAAGTCATAAGCTCTACAGAGTTTACTACAACTGTCTGGAAATAAGTAAAAACAATGTAAGAACAAAATATGACACTGACTCCGAAACCCGCGAACGCTGTAGCGGGTTTAGTTTGAGTCTCCACAACAACAACGCTACTACCTATCGATCGACCAGTTATGCAAAACCTGGAATCCGCACAAAAATGTGCAGAAGTATAGTACGAGCACACCACAGCGGTGCCCAGTAAGTATCAAGACTTACCTCGGTGAAGTAGTGACGAGTACTAGTCAAGACACCCACCGGTCTAATAAACTAAACAAGTAAAAATATAGGGCGACAGAATATGACATTTACATAAGGGCGTCAAAATATGGCTAACAATACGGTAAAATTCAATAAGGAAAGGAATAACAAGTATCAGCGGAAAAGCCGTAAAAATAACACGAAAATGTAAAAGTAATACACACTAAATCCAAAAATGTAAATATACAACAAGGACAAGTAATAACTCAACAATTTCAACTACTTTTACATCAAGTTCTTAGTCATCTCCATGAGGTACCGAACCTCGAACGAAATCACTACTCACAGATCCCAATATTTGAACCCTGACATTGGCATCTTATGCCTTCATTTAAGCTAATACTACACGGACGACTCACGTGCCAATTGGAGTAATCTCCACATATAAGGAAAGTACGACAAGGATATTTATACACAACAATTACAAGGAAACTCCTAAATCCAATGGGAGTGCTTAGCTACGTGTATGCTTGTGAAGGTGTCCTGCATGGTTCAAAACAACTAGTAAGCATAAGATAAGGAACGGAAAACATGAACGAATTCTTTCTCACAACTTTCACAGGAATAAACTCACACAGTAAGTGTACCATTTCGCAATATCAACAACAAGGAATGCCCCCAGGCCAACACAAATATCACAAACAAATCCCTGACACAACCCACCTTTTCACGCCACATATGGAATAGTAAAGTAAATTCCCGCCTTGTCTCCCATACGTGCATAATCATGTTCCCACCTTGTCTCGCCACATGCGCAACACACATATACATATCCCACCTCATTACGCTGTATCTGCAACATCAATAGTAATCACAGCACGGCAGAAACCTCGTGCATCTCCACAACAAGTACAACAACATCAATAAAAATAATACCATGTATGGTAAATACATCAACTTAAAAACCTGAAGAAAATGCAAGACTAGTTCACAAGAAATAAGCACAATAAGGAAAAGCTAGGCATAATAAGAACAGATCAACCTGGAGGAAAATAGCATGTGACAGTCGTACCCAATTGCACGATTCAACAACAAGAAACTAACACAAATCCGATAACTCTATGTAAGGAAAAATCAACTAAGGTATAGGATATCTAAACTCTTGTTAAGTTTGAGCAGTTACGAGGATATTCAACAATTTCCCTTAAGGGCAAGGAGTGGGAAAAATAACCCTAACCTCAATTAAGACCCAACAATTATATGTTGAGATGATGATAATTACAAATAATGATAAGCAGTTATGAAGACATATTATGACAGAAAAAGGGATAAAATCTTCAGTTAAGTCAATTAGGAGTCAAATAGGTAATAGAGTGAATCCAAAAGCAAGTAATTCTAATTTAAGCAGGTAGAGATGAAACTAGTAATTAGGAACTCAGTCATAACAAGAACAACTTCATACATAGTGAATATAAAGACCTAAGAACCCTAAAAAGCCAACCTTCCACAAATAAGTCCGAGCACGCACTCGTCACCTTGCATACATGGACTACAATCAACATAGAAGACTTAATCCTACAGGGTAGTTCCCACTCACAAGGTTAGGCAAGATACTTACCTCAAAAATGACAAACAGTACTCTAAAATGGACTTCTTGGGTGAAAAGACCTCCTGACGGCTCAAATCCCACTAAAATGACTTCAAGGCACAATAAAACTTATAAGAAACTATTCCGGATAATAAAGTTTCAATTTATACAAAAATCTAAAAATCAACCCCGGGCCCGCACCTCGGAACCCGACAAATTTTACAAAACTCGAACACTCATTCCAATATGAGTTGACCATAGAAAAATTATCAATTTCCGATACCATTTCGTCCTTCAAATCATGAAAATTTCTTCAAAAACTGACATTTTCCTCAACTAAAATCACGAATTACATGATAAAAAGAAAGATTAATCATGGAATATATTTAATTCTAGGTGAAGAACACTAACCCAATCGAATTTCTTGAAAAACCCACAAATAATCTCCCAAAACCGAGCTCTACAAATCAAGATATGATAAAAATGGTCTAACACTCAATTTAGGGATATATTCTGCCTACCCAAGTAATTGTACATCGCGATCGCGAATAAAGAAAATATGGTGGCCAGGAACTGAGCTACGCGAACGCGAACAAGGATATGCAAACGCGGATAAAAATGGGCTAAGCTTATGCGATCGTGTACCCAAAGACATGAACACGAAGGACAAGTTGGGCTCCCCAGCAAGGCTAACAGTACGCGATCGCGAATATCTAGAAGCAAACGCGTTACAGAAAAAATTACATGTTCACGGTTGCGGAACTAACCATGCGAACGCGATGAAGGAAAATATAGCAGGTCAATCGAACACTACGCAATTGCGACTTGGACTACGCGATCACGAAAGAGGACATCAGACACGGGGATCAGCAGTTCAAAAATTTGGAAAATGACTCGAAGCGCATCCGAAACACACCCGAGGCCCACGGGACCTCGTCTAAACACACGAACAAGTTACATAACCTAACACGGACACATTCGAGGTCTTAAATCACATCAAACAACACCGAAAATGCAAATCGCGCCATGAATCAAACTATGAACTTCCAAATCTTCAAGCTTCGAAAACTCGTGTCGAAACCACCAAACAAACCCAGAAAAATGCCAAACATTGGAGACACGTCCCAAATGACATAATGGAGCTTCTCCAACTCTCGGAATCGCATTCTGACACCAATATCATAAAAGTCAATGGCTGGTCAAACTTCTACATTTTCCAAACTTCTAATTTTCCATTTTTGTCGAATTGCCTCAAATTACTCTACGGACTTCCAAATCAAAATTCAGACGCACGCCTAAGTCCAAAATCACCACACGAAGCTTCTGACATCATCAAAAACTTATTCCAGAGATGTTTACACCAAAGTCGAATTCCGGTCAAATTTTCACCGTTTAAGCTTCCAAAAATAAAATATTTCTTCCAATTCGACTCCGAATAATCCGGTAACTGAATTCAACCATGCACGCAAGTCGACATACATAATATGAAGTTGTTCAAGACATTACGCCGCTGAACGGAACTTAAATTCTTAAAACGACCGGTCGGGTCGTTACATTATCAATTGGCATTGGATTAAATCACATATCATTAAAACCACAATATTAAGTTTAATTACTCGAGTTTTAGGGTATATTGTGTCGAAATCGTATTTTACCAATGCAATACGTGCTGCTTGCTTAATTTGAGTATATTTTTGTAAATTATAATGAGCGGTTTTTAACCTAAAACTTAAAACAATAAGTTAAATCAGTTAAGTTTATAGAATTAGTGTAATGCCCATGAAAAAGGGCGGGCCGATGAGGGCGGGTCGAGCATGACTTGCATGCTTTTAGGCTGGCAAGCTTCTGAAGAAAGGGTGCACATGTCACCTTAGATAAATTCCACATCAGAATGGGAGAGGAAAGTGAAGAGCTATATAAGAAGTGGCACAAGTTCAAATGGTACGCACTCTTTTGGGCTCGAGGTGGCCTAGTCCAAAAAGGGCAAATCCTTACAGGCCTAGGTCCAAAGCAGACAATACATTTCATGGTCTTGGGACGTAACAACTGTTGTATCAGAGCCGAATCTCCCTCAGTACGGTGGTGGAGCAAACCTCGGCAAGGACGTTAAGTACCGGGGGGTAAATGTGATGCCCATAATGGAAGGCGGGTCAAGCAGGGCTGGCAGGCTTCTAGGCTGGCAAGCTTTTGAAGAAGGGGTGCACATGTCACCCTAGGCAAATCCCAGATAGGAATGCGAGAGGAAAGTTGTAGGGAAATTGGTTCCACCCATAAGGGGTGCTTTGAAGCCCATTAGAATTATTAGTTAACCCTAATATTTCATATATAAGTGCACTTACTATGTACACTAAAAATACTCTAAGCAGTATTTTTCCACGCTCTATCTTTATCTCTCTCAATCCAAACAAGGGTTTAGACTCTAGAATTAGGGGTTTCTCCAACACACTGTGACAAACAATGTCGACAAGTAATTTCAGTCGCGGTTCATCCGTTCTTTCCTCTTCCGCTTCGCGAACAAGTAAGTTCTCGCTTTACGATTTACGCTATATAATGTGTTTAGATTAATGCATTTTCCTTTATTGGTATCAGAGATGCACACTGATTTTCTAGGTTGGATACATATATAGAATAGTTCTAAATTTTATGTGTGAATCTAGGTTAATATGTTTAACCTATACATAATATGTTTTTATCAGTTTAATCTGAAATACATTTTCAAATCTGATAAATAATTATTATTACAATAATAAATCAAAAATACACATCAGTTGTGTGAATCCTTTGGATTTTTTTGTTTTAATACAATGTGCGAATACAATAGGTTAATAAGTTTAATCCATATTTTTTGACAATATTTTTGAAATTATTTTTCGGAATTTACGGATGAAATTTCTATGGCATTTATCTTGGCCCTACAAACTTGGATCACTGCAAAGTAATTTCCATAAATGTTTTAACAACTAGGAAGATTAGTTTTTCTTGAAACGACATTCTTAATTATTTTTTCTAGTTTGGATATGTCCAAAAAAAGAACAATACCAGTGCCAACAATCATTTTGTTTTGCCAAGACGCCATCATAACAACACCATTGTTGCCACTGTTAAACTCCAGCGAGGAGCGGCAGCCAACCACTATCCGACGAGGAGCACCGTGCTCCAATAACAATGGGGGAGCTTCGTGCTCCAGTGGTGATGGCAGAGACAAATAAGAATTGGATGGAGAGAAGAAAAGCCTTTTTTTTTCAAATCACCAATAAATAAATAAAATATGGAGCTTGGTTCTCCATGTCCATGGCAAAGAAGAGAAGAAGAAGTAACAAAGGTTTCACTTCACTTACAATAATTGTAAATGGTGATGCCAGCGAAATGGAAAAGAGGAAGAAGAAAAATTAGTCTTCTCTCTTTCTAAAACCTAAAGAAATATGAGCATAATAAAATAAAAATCGGAACCTTGGATCTCCCGTGACAGCGGTAAAAATTTGTAAAGAAGGAGAAGAAACTTAGGGTTTCTCCATTTTAACTAATAATAAATATATAAAAAAAGGTTTAAAGATTAGACTCACACTTCTTTTCTAGTCTTAAATTAAAGAACCAATGAATGGACTTTAGGAGGCTGATAAGGTCTCTTCTTTTATTTATTTATTTAAGGGCATATTCAAGAATTGGGCTAAGAGTCCATTCGAAATTGGTTTGCAATTTTTATGGAAGATTTAAGCATTGGGTTGAAGGCCCACTATGATTGCTATGTAGTAATTTTATTGTGCGAAAGGCCTATATTTAAAACTACAAAAGTTCTGTTAGTTTTTAAAATAAATTTCAGATTATAAATTAGTCATATGGACTTAATTTTAGAATATAAATTTAATATTTATATTCTTTTATTAAAACTATAATAATTTTATTATCCCAATTGCTTGAAATGTTAATTAGTTTAACATTAAACTTGCTTGTTAATTTGTTTAACATGCTTGAAATGTTCATTAGTTTAACATTGTATTTATTTGTTAATTTATTTAACATGATTAAAGTGTAAATTTATGTATTATTATATTTAAGTTAATTTGTTTAACATGTGTGATATGTGAATCAGTATACATTAAAATAAATTTTATTTGAATTTGAATAGCATGTATAAATGTTAATTAGTTTTACATTCATTTTATTAGCAGGCTAATATATGTTATTTGTTAACTTATGATCCACGTGGGATTATAAAATCATGTTAGATAATCATATTGTCTTAAACATGATCCGAAAGCTTAGCTAGATAATTGGATATGTTAATTTTATAATATTTTAATTTTTGGACCATGATTGGGAACATAGTGAGCTCTCGACTTCATAATTAGTGTATTTGTTTATTAACTTAATCAATTAATGCTTAGTGTCATAATATGTATGTAAGTTGAACATAGTGCCTTGCGTTATATTTTTTACATGATCCTCGTAATATTTTTTATTTTGTTAAAGAATGACTACTGCTTCGAAAAATATTGTTGCTGAGCTCAACAAAGGGTTGAAGCTCAATGGTGACATCTATGAAACCTAGAGCTTGAAAGTCCAATATGTGCTAGAGAAGCAAGAGGCTTTGGAGGCCATTAACAATGACATAAATGAGCATGAGGAAGGCAACACTGCTCATTATAGGCGTGAGCGTGAAGCCTATAACAGTTGGAAGAAAAAGAACTCCATTGCTCGCATTACGTTGTTAAGCACCTTGGATGATGACATCCTAAGGGAGTTATAAGGATCACCAAAGAGCTTTGGATATTTGGAATGCTTTGAGGAAAAGGTTTGGTAGCTGTTCCACTGCAAGACTATGATCCTTAACGTTGATTTGATTCACATAAGAAACGCCTAGACCATTCAATGAAAACACATCTGAGGCAAATGACAAATATGATCAGGGAGTTGAAAGATGTTGGTCCTGTATTGATAGATGAACAACAAATCCAAGCCATCATACGTTATTTACCTAGTTCTTGGGATCATATAAAAATGCATTAGACCCATAATGAGCGAATCACAACTCCAGGAGATGTCCAGAGGCATCTTGAGTTGGAGCCATAACGACTTGAGGCTGCAAAGCCAATGACCGAGTTGCACATGGCAACAACCTCCAAAACCAAGAGTGATTTAAAGAAAAGGAACCGGGGAAAGAAGAGAGGGCCACCTGAAGCTCAGCCAACTAATCATGCAAAAAGGGAAAAGACTGAAAAAGGCAAGAACAGACGTCCCAAATGTACCAAAGTTGCTAAAGTGAAATGCTATAATTGTGACAAAAATGGTCACTATTCCAGAGATTGCTCTAAACCTCCCAGAAAGGTATTTCACGATGTTCGAATTAGTGAACTTTGTGTTTCTACTTCCATTTTTTAACTGAATTTAATCCTTTGTAGATTGTAGACTCAGGAGCAACATACCACATAGCACTTCGGCGAGTTCCACGTGGAGAAAAGTTGATTATATGTGGGAAACAACAATAAAGTTGATGTTGAAGGGATTGGTTGAGACCTAATACTACATTATGTTCTCTTTGCACCAACAATTCGCCGGAATGTTATTTTAGTTTCAGTTTTGCTTAAGCTAGGATTTGACTTGTTTTTCATGGTAAAATTGCCAAGTTGACTTTTGGTTAAGCTTTATTTGGTTTCGATCATGTGACCTAAGGTTTAATTATTATGGATTTGGATTATGAATCACTTAATAATAATACTAGTTTTTCTATGTTTGTTTCTTCACAAAAATATGATAGTGATACAAACATATGGCATGCTAGACTTGGTCATATAGGCCAACAAAGAATGCAAATGTTAGCAAAATAAGGTTTGTTTTCCAACATTGAACATATGGAATTGTCCATTTGTGAATATTGTCTAGCAGGAAAATCTACAAGAAAACCTTTTGGTCAAACGACTAGAGCCGAATATCCTTTGCAACTATTCCATTCGGATATCTATGGGCCTATGAATGTTAGGGCTAGGCATGTAGCAAGTTATTTCATCATATTTATTGATGACTTTACTTATGTCCATTTAATTTCTCACAAATCAGAAACAATAAGTTGCTTCAAACACTATATGAGCTTAGTGGAAAATCAATTAGACAATAAGATAAAATCTCTTCGAATTGACCGTGGTCGTGAGTACTTATCCACCCAGTTTAATCATTTATGTGATGAAAAGGGAATAATTCATCAGCTGACTATCCTAAATACTCCACAACAAAATGGTGTTGCGGAGAGAAGAAACAGAACGCTCCTAGAAATGGTTAGGTCAATGATGGCACAAGCTAACCTCCCAATTAGTTACTGGGGTGATGCGTTGCTTACTGCCACCTTTGTACTTAATCGAATGCCTATAAAATCAGTTACTACTACTCCATATGAGTTATGGACTGGAAGACAACCCGACCTAAGTGTATTAAGACTTTGGGGTTGTGCTGCCTATACATATGATTCATCTTACAAATATGGCAAATTGGGCCCCATGGAAAGAAAATTATCTTTATAAGATACTCTGAAACCTCAAAGGTTTATATGTCAGCAAGACAGTGAGAGTGTAACTAAGTTTGAATCACGAGATGTCACATTATTAGAGGATGATATCCCTAAGAAGGGAGAGGTAGGTCAAGACGTAACCTTATTTGAGATATGGATCAAGAAGTACAAGGATCACTTCATTCGAGTGGGAGAATTTTAGTAGATGATAAATTGGCTTCTCATCAAATACCTCCTTCATCATCAGATGCGAATGAAAGTAATCCTTCTACATTTAGTGGAAATGACCAAATGTATCTTGTTCTAAGTGGGAGCGAGATTGTCACAAATCTTGTTCCAAGTTGGATCAGGATGAATGATCTTGATCCGAGTGGGAGCAACATTGATCCAAATGGGAACAATGATGAATCACAAATAATACATTGTCGCTGAAAATTTGATGTTGAAGGCGGCGAACTATTTATGATGCTCCTACAAGACGAAAACGAGCCTAAAAATGTAAAAGATGCTCTCTATCATGCCTTTTTAAGGATAAATGGACAAAAGCAGTGGAATATGAATTGGAGTCTTTAAGAGTCAACAAAGTTTGGGAAGTAATTGACCTCCCTTTTGGACGCAAAGCAAATGAGAGAAAATGGGTTCTCAAAATTAAGCTCAAGGTTGATGGCACAATTGAGAGATATAAGGCTCGATTGGTGGCGAAAGGGTATGCACATAAAAAAGGAACAGACTACGAAGAGACTTTCTATCCTACCATACGATTTACCTCAGTTCGCCTGGTTCTAGCTGTTGCTACAAGATTGGATCTTGAATTATATCAGATAGCTGTTAACACTGCCATTCTCAATGGAGAACTAGATGAAGAAATATATATATGGAACAACCTAAGTGTTTCATTGAAAAGGGCCACGAACAAAAGGTTCGTAAACTTTTGAAGTCTATTTATTGCCTCAAACAATCTTCAAGACAGTGGTATATACATATTAAGAATGTTGTTGTATCCAATGATTTTACCATGATGGATGAAGACCATTGTTTTTATACCAAAAGATGAAGGAACAAGCTTGTGATTTTAATATTCTATGTAGATGGCATACTTATAGCTGGAAATGATAAGGAGTTTATAACCGAGATAAAGTCATGGTTGTAATCTCAATTTGAGATGAAAGATATGGGTGGAGCTGCATATATTCGTGGAGTTAAGATTTCAAGAGATCGTTCAAAGAAAATATTGTATCTCTCGTAAGAGAATTACATTAGAAAAGTTCTTGAATGATTTAATATGCAAAATAGTAGCCCAGTTGAAACTCCTATAAGTAAAAGCCATACCTTAGGAAGTCAGATGTGTCCTAAGACTCCCGAAGAGACAGAAATAATGAGCTCAGTTCCTTATAGGAGCGCAGCAGGAAGTCTAATGTACGTTATGGTGTCAACTAGACCTTATATTTGTCAAGTAGTTGGCTTGGTAAGTAGATATCAAACCAACCCAGGTTTAGCACATTGGCATGCAGTAAAGAGGATCATGAGATATCTGAAGGGAACTTCTTATTATGCCCTTTGTTATCAAGGCGTCAAGCATCTGCGATTAGTTGGATACTGTGATGCTGACTATCGAGGAGATCTAGACGAGAGGAAGTCTACCTCAGGATATGTTTTCTTACTCAGTGATGGCACCACATTATGGAGTATTAAGAAACAATCATGTGTATCACTATCTACGACGGAAGCTAAGTAAGATAGAATAGAACCAAAGAAGGAGATGAGAAGCTAGACTTAGAATAAGGGAGGAGAGGACGCATACATTTTTCTCAACAGTATTCGCATTCCTTGCATATCCCCCAGGATCCCAAATATAGCTCCTTGATAATCTATTCGATTGTTTAATCCTTGGGCATTCTCTTAAATTTGGTCCTGACGCAATAGTCCTAACTGGATCAGTCTTGTTCAAACAATTTAGCCCATAATTCCTTACTGCGTTAGCCTTGTTCACAACAATACTCCTCTCCTAAAAAGGAACCTTGTCCTCTAGGTTCGAGTTAGGAACATTGCTAGCAACACGTTCCTCACCAAATATTGGACCGATGTAAGCGAGCGTTGAGCCTCCAGTAGGAATGGAGTGCATATACAAGTCTTTCAAACAATACGAGCAAATATCTATTGCTCGTAGAAAGGTGATTGTTGCAGGTACTGCAATTACAAGCAAAGTCCTATCTTTTGAGATGCTTGGTTCTCTGTTTATAACCTTAGTAATGTCATGATAAGAAAGTAGATGGCTAACAAGTGATTTTTTCAAGAAGCCAAAGACCAGTGTACTAAAGAGCATAACAATAGTTGTAAGGGTATATAGAAAAAAAACCTTATCTTGATAAAGAACCTTTAACATACAAATAATTTCCATTGACGCGAATATTGCTCCAATATCTGATACCACCACAGATTCACACCATCACCTATAGTAACAATATAAGTATACCATTTTTTTCTTCCAACAAACAAATGAATGATAAGTCCACGTAAACAAATCTTGGGGGACCATTTATTGGCATACACGACTTTAACTAAATGCTCATCACCATTTATTTCTACTATTTCCACAAGCCCACGAACACTAGTTTGAATCTCGTCAAATTGCGCATAGTTTTGGAACCCAATAATAGCATGAAGCGATGCAATATGATTTACTCCAACAAGCACCATGTAGCAAATCTCAGTTTACAATCAAGAGCAGTACTAAAATCATGTTGTAAAACTATTGACCCTGTGAAGTTCTCCTCCAAAGCTTTATGTTTAACATCAAAATATTCATCCAACACTAGCGCATATTCTTCCCCTGCAATTGAAGGACATGTGGATGAAATGGAGTCATATATAACATACAGCCCACTGGATAAGGTGTGACTACCTACAATTATGAAATAAGACCAAAAAGGTTCAATTGGAACAAATACCAAGTCATTTTCTATTGAGTGCAAGCTAAAACAAGAAAGTGTTGAAGCTTCAACTTGAAAATTATCATTGTCACTTTTAAATGCCTTTCAGTAATATGTCCCTAGTCTCCATATCTCTAGGATCCAATGCACAGGGATCAAGTAAGACTTGGCACCCATTATGTCAAACTCATGGACTGATAAGAGAACACAAACAATTCCATCTTCTTTCTTTTCTTAGTCTGGTTATTATTTTCTAAGTAATTATCAAAGAGATTAAAAATTGAAGATGTAGCAACTACCAATGAAATATCAGACAGAAAAATGGAGAAATACATACACCATTTCCATTGCAGATCGCAGATGTGAGTCATAGAGCATACTCTGAATAGAATCTTAGAGTTAAGGTCTTGAAATTTATCCCTGGTGTCGTGATAATGTAATTTCTATGAGGGCTCAACTCAATTACTAGCTCAGTCATAGTTTGGTTGATAATAGATTGAAGACTTGGAACTCGAGACTTGATAATATACTCCAAATGTTTCCACATGATTTTCTCAAGATGTTTTGTATCCATCTTGTGAGAGAGATGCTGTAAGATTGGGCAAAAACGCTATGGAACCAGTTCCTATTCAATGTATGTAGCTTCATTGATTAGGCTAGTAGCAGTCAGCTGCGGTTGAACTGCATGCACTGAGCCTTCGACTAGCACTTTCACATCGCTCTCTTCCTTGGACTTTTCATCCTTGAAAGCAGACTCCATTGGTGTTATAGGGAGTAAGGTAGTTACGTCTGAAAGAGAACTAATGTTGAATACTTGGTCGTTGGTATTGCCAACATCCATGCTATGCTTAAGATCGATCTCCTTTTCACACATTTCATCGAACACCTTGCACGCTTCCATTTTGCCTCTGTGTCATATTGCTCTAACTCGCCAAAGCTTAATAAAATAGCCTCAAAATGAACCTGGTACTCAGACACAGTAGTTGTTTGTTGGAGCTTCGCCAATCGTCCTTCAACTGATTATAGTCCCTTTTGACAGAAATATCACACCTTCACAATAAAATATTCCCAATCCACCAACTTCTTGTTATAGAAGATCCATCAAACCAGACTAAAGCTTCTCCAACAAGATAGGACGAGGCGAGAAGTAACTTGTTGTTTTCTGAAATTTCATAGAATGCAAAGTATCCTTCAGCCTGAGAAATCTAGAACTCTGGATTCTCGCCATAGAACCGTCGGAATTCCACCAGAGTGGTCTTACTTGTTGCATGGTTTCCAACAAACACTTGTGATAGTGATCGAATTCCACAAAATCATTAGACCATGAATCCTTCAAGACATATATTGATTCATCGATAGTTCGAATTATTTGGTCCTCCATTGAAGTCTTCTGGATAAAAGCACCAATGTAACAACTCCAAAATACAGATTTTACTGATTGTAGTATATAACTATTACATCTCAAAAAAGTAGGACAACACTAATGGAAATACAAAATGCAGATGCTAAGTAAGATAGAATAGAACAAAAGAAGGGGATAAGAATCTACACTCAGAATTGGGGAGGAGAGGACTCATACATTTTTCTCAACGGTATTCGCATGTCGTGCATATCCCTCTGGATCCCAAATATAACTCCCCGATAATCTATTCTATTGTTTAATACTTGGGCTTTCTCTTAAATTAGGTCCCGGCCGAATAGCCCTAACTGGATCAGTCTTTTTAAACAAATTTGGCCCATAAGTCCTTACTGAGTTAGCCTTGTTCACTAAAGATTGGCTTGGGGATTGTTGTGACCATCCCCCATTTATTCTTTCTTCTTTTTTCTATATTTTTTCTTCTTATTGGAAGGCTGGCAAGATCACCTTCCAAAAAAAACTTGTTGTACCCTTCTTCTTCCGCTTCAAAGCAACCATCTTTTGGATTCGATCATAAGCTTCAACAAGATTTGGGATTTCAATGGAGACCCGAGATCAGGGTTGTACCTTAATCTTACAAAGACCTACAAAATAAAAGAAATATGAGATATGATGATAAATAAGGAAAGAAATAACAATCATCGCGGAAATACTTAGTATGGTGTTTAGCTTTCCAATCGAAAATCTTGGAAATTGCCTTCCAAGTCCTCAACTTCATGGTGGAAGAAAACAAGATTTTTATGCCTAGCCTTTGATATTAGGGACTTCACCAAATGACTCCACGGTAGCTGCAATTCAAAGAGAAATGTTATGGGATAACAACAAGAACATAATCAAACTCCATTGGTAAGAATGACACTTATTCTTGGTGTACCACATCTATGCGAAAGTATGATCACAAGACTGAACTAGATCTCGGTTGGCACAACAATAAATATTTTGTATCACCCCTAGTCATGATCATCATTAAGTTCAACAACGAGCACATTTTCCCCAGGTAGAAATGATAAAACCTCCATCATAGTAATATTTAAATTGCATGCACATTTCTATAATGAGAGGCTCAACATCCAGTTTAAACTCAAAAGTAAATGGGTATGCATATATGTTTAGCCTAAAAAAGGATAACAATTAAATTTATATTTTGGTTTTAAGGACACGTGATTTTACTTGGCACAAACTAAGAAAGAACAAAATACTGATACAGAAATTAACTGCAAATAGAAATAAAGCAAACCAAAGGAAATGTATAGCTTAGATCCTCGAGCTAGGTCACCTTCAAATCAAAAAAATATTTCATGTATTGAGAGCTTAAGAAAAATAGTATACTGCTCTATGTAGCGTGAATATGATATCTTTTACAAATGATCAGACCCCCTTTATATAGTATGGGAGTCCTACCCTTAATACGATCCTAAATACAGTAAGAAATCCGATAATTTGCTGATTAATCAGCCTCTCCTTGATACTTGCAGAGATTTTCGCCGTGATCCTCGCTCGATCGTGGATATCCTAGCTTTCTGTTATTTGATTAGGTAGACTTCCCTCGATATTTCTCGAACTTTATCCCGCTTGGTCACGATCTTGGCTAAAATCGATCTTGATCGCTCCCTGAGTCACTAGTTTGGAAATCTAACTTCGTTTCACGGTCCGGTATGACATAGGGTCGAACATTGGCCTGCCATGCCCCGATCTAGATTAATAATTCCAAAAGGGAAAGCCCGATTTTGAGCATATACATATAGTCCCCTTGTTTTTTGGAGAGTAATGAAAATAAACGATTTGAGCCCTTGATCTTCACCTCGATACATCATGACATAAGCATCATGATGTAAGCAGCAGAAGTAACTGAAATGTCTCGTCGGTGCAGTTTCCCATGCATTTAATGCGCGTTAGTATACGATCGTCCATTACCGTATTTGAACCATCATTGAGAAATTATAAATACCCCCCTTATTCATTTTTCAAACTTTTCTTTCAAATCTTTTTCACTCCAATATTCAAAATCCTTTGCCTTCTCAAAGTTTTGTATTTTTAGATCTGGGTTTCTTCGCTTGTTTTATCACAAAAAAACAAGAGCTCCTCTTTAGTTCCCATTCTTCTTCATTCATAGAAGTAAAATGGCTAATACTTCAAAAATTGTTCCACAAAAGGAGACTTCTTCATTGTCACGGCCGGTTAGAGAGGAACCGGTGGCAGAGCGATGCGAGCCGGTATCGAGGTATATATGCTCGATAACCAAGAAACTCCTCTCCAGGTTAAAAAGGATTGAAAATGGGTAAAAAACATGTGTTAGTGCGTGCTCCATAAGAATCAATCACCACCCACCTGGAGGGGTTCTTAAGTGTTTACACTTACCACTTCACGTTGGGTCCCTCGGATCCGATTATCATAGATTTGTGCAAGAAATACGATGTGACCCTTGGTCTGATTCATCCCTCTTTCTGGAGGATAGTGATACTACTTCGTTTCTTCGTAAGCAAATTCGACGGGCTTCCCTTCACCCTCGACCACCTCATACGCCTGTATAGCTCCCGACTCTATCGAAGAGGAATGATAAAGCTTCAATGCCGGGCCACCAGCGCACCATTCTCGAGCATAGATGAGGATAAAGACCAGGGCTTGATGGGCCAATTTGTTCGAGTGAAGAACTTGGACTTGATCCAGGACGAGAGTATGCCATTTTCGGAGAAATGGAATATGAATTGTAAGTATAATTGCGTCCTTAATTTTTGTTTATTGTCTTCGTTTTCCACCCTTTCTCATCTGTGTTTTACTTGATGCAGTTGTTGCATAGATAACGGGTGTGGTTCCCCAACTCGAGGATTGGGTCAGGAGCCTTGTATCGTAGTCGACGCATGCTGAGCGCGCATGGCGTGATTTGTGGAAGGGTCGATGAGAGGCCCGTAGACATGGTAATATTTTCTCTCAAACTTAATGAGTTGACCATTGTTCGAATGTTTTCCCAAGCTTACTCATCTTTGTTTTTTTTGTAGGTCTCGGGAAAGACGTGGCAATGAGGCCCCCGTCTGGTGATGAAGAAATCCTTCCCCCACCATCTTTCTCGAAGACGGTGAGGGAGAAGAAGAGGAAAAGGGATTTGAATTCCACGAACTCTGACGGGCAGAAACCCAAAAGGAAAACAGCCCCTAAACATAAGGGGAACATCACCCCTTTAACTTTTGAGTTAGTCCAACGACTAAGGGAAGAACCCGAAGAAGAAGCAGAGAACCCAGGTGGCCCGTATGCGAGCTGGCACCAAGATTCGAGGAACTACCAAGCTAGTGGGAGCTGAGACTGCTCTGCCTTGACTTGATGAGACTGAGGGGAAAGCCTTGGCCGAAGTCCCCGAGCCAGAAAGAGATGAAGACGTTTTACCTCGAGATGAGAAGGCTACCGAGAAGGCGGTTGGTCCTGGTGCAGAAACCAAGCTCGAGGCTTCCTGAGATGAAGGCGGTTCTCCTAAAGATTTACTTGGGGCGATAGAAATCAGATATTCCCCCTCATTTCCTTCATTCAATAAGTCGATGATACATGAAGCTCAGGCGGGGGAGACTTGCCATGGGGAAGGGGTCCATGGAGCAGAAGACCCTTTATGTGGTTATTTAGTTGGAGTTGAAGATGTCACCGGTGTGGGTGACTTGGAGGTACGGAGGAAGAGCTCGAGTGAGGCTTCCTCAAGCTTTAAACTGACCAATCCTTTTTCCGGCCCCCAGTGTCGATTCCGAGCATAAGCGATCAATTATCATCTCCGTCCCGGAGGATGCTCGGGTTCTTTCCGCCCCCGTAGGGGTGGCTAGCAATCTTCGATGCTTAGTCAACGAAGAAGACCTATCTAAGATGGATGAGGTTGAAGCACCCTGTCTTTTCAATGAAGCCCAAAAGGCTCTAAACCGGGTAAGCCCACATTTCCTTGTCGATGTCAATTTTTGTACTTAGACTTTTCTCCCTTTTTATAACTCCTTTTTCTGTTTGTAGGCTTTAGTGCTTTATCATGAGGCTTTCCTCCATTCCCGAGGGGAGCTGAGTCGGTATGAGGCCGAGATCCGAGGGCTTACTGAGGAAGAGGATGCCTTCAAGCTTCTCAGTGAGCAAAGACAAGGTAAAGCTAAAGTTCTCTTTGCTGAACTAGAAATGGCTCCGAAAGAACATGTCGAACTGGCCGAGCTAGTAAGAAGAATCTTTGAAGTTAACGACGATGATTCGAGAGTGGTGGCTAATGGTTCAAACTCGCAGGTCCAACAAAAGCTCGAGTCATCGGGAAACTCTGTGAGGAAGTAGACGTAGTGAAAATTGAGGCCGAAGAATTTAAGAAGAATATGTATCGCCTTGCCTCAGAAAAGGAGACTACCCGGGCCCAACTGGCCTCGGCAGAAATCCGACTCTGAAGCATGAAAGAGAAAACCTTGGTGCAAGCCATGAACATCAAGGAGCTACAATCTCAGTTGGGTTCAGCAATATCCGATCGGGAGAAACTTGTCACAGAGCTCAAACCAGCCAAATCGAAGGTCGAAGTGACCAAGGCCAATGTTGATGCATCAGTGGCTATTTACCGGGCCGATGTTGAAGCTGCTCAGATTCGAGCAAAAGAGGTCGTCGAGGCTGCTCAAGTTTGAGAAAATTGGGTCCCCGAGCACGCCAAATGCTAGTCTCGAAGGGAGACTCTTATGGAGATCCATGCTCAGGGCTTTGATTTTCAATCGAGAAGCCTAAGAAACTTGAGGCTGATGTTGGGAAATTAGCTTATCTCGATGATAATGACGAATCTGAAAGCTTGAGTGAATCAGAAAGTGCGGAAGACCCCGAGGGGGAAGATGCCACTCCCGAAGATGACCAGGCGACTCATTCTTTTTAATAGTTTGTGTACTTCTGTCGAGGCCGCTTTGGCCTTTTGTAAAGAACTTTTGTTGGGCCATGTTGCCCTTTTAAAATTATTTTGATGAATAAATAAAACTTTTTCCCTTCCATGGCCTCTGAATCTGTTGTCTTTTTGTTAATTTATGTAAGGGGCAAAGCGCCTTAGCATAAAATTATGAAGTTGTATTTGAAGGTCCAAGGTTTGAGGTGATAAGGACCGATAATAAGCACTTCCCTCAATAGTTTCTAATCGATGGACCCTAAATGATCATTCAAACTTGAGCTAAGGTAGCCCTTAAAATTAATTATCGAGTGAGGACTCGCTTGAACTCGAAATAAGGTAGCCTTTAGGATCTCTAGTCGAGTGAGAATGGTCTCTCGAACTCGAAGTAAAAGTATCCCTTAGGACTTTGTATTTTTGCTTTCTTTTGTGTCTTTTTCGAGGCCATGTTGTTGTAAATTTTGTATTTAGTCGTTCTGGCCTTTCTAAAATGATTGTTTGTGTATATATAAGTCTTTCTACCCTTTTCGGCTGTCAAATCTTTTCCTTTGCTTTAGTATTCGTATTTACAAAGGTTGGAATGCCTTAGAATGAAATAATAAGGTTGTGTTCGAAGGTTCTGACAAGACCTTGCATTTATTGACTTTCTGGGTTAAGGAATTATCGAGGTTCGAAGTTACCGAATTTTTCTCAAGAAAATATCTCAAGTTTTAGATTTTGCTGAGGGTAGCCTTTTAGAGCTGGTTGTGAAATAAACAAATTATCTTTTTCGAAGGCCTATTTTTGGTACGGGTTTCGGACGTCTCCTAGCCGTGTTAAATTGGTCGTAGCCTTTAGTTCGGGATCTGCCCATTGGGCTCGTTTTCTCATTCTATTTTATTTGGGATTGCCCGAGATAACAATACCAGAGTGGGGTGGCCATGGCCTTAGAAATAGGGGAGTTGCCTATTAGGTATTTCATCCCCGAAGCTTAATAATTCGATCTGTTTGAGTTTTATTTATCGGACGACAGTCCCCGAGTGTGGGAGTGACTATCCGAACTCTGGTTATAATCGGTCCTTGAGCCTGTTTTCTTAAGAGATTGAAATATGGGAATGTAAAGTGGATATTTTTCCAATACATTAGATAGTTTCAAGGAAAGTACTTCTCTTTATTCTTGTCAAAAATAGTCACACATGCGTACATGTTTTATGTCAAGGCTCGAGCAATCTATGTGGGCACATTCGTTATGACCGTTTGGCACTTACAATAAATCCTACATATTGAGACCCTTCCATTTCAAAATTATTTCCTTGCTAGAACAATTCAATATCCGAGGGCAAATCCCCCCCAGTATTCGAGGTTGATTGTAGAGAAATATAGGATACTGTAAACATAGTCTTTGATACCGATTTGTGATCGACATTTGATTCTAAGTTAGCACGATCCATTGTTGCCTCGTTAAATACCTTGCCTAAAAACCCAATTGGGATGAAAACGGTTCAAGCGAAAAATAGTGCAACGCGTGCTTTCATACCTAAAGGCTGCATGCCTCTCCTTGTCGGTAACCTGTAAGTGTTAGTCAAAAAATAGAAAGAATTGAAATGGGGTCGTACCTCAGAAGTTATATCGTTTGAGATGAGTTACGTTCCAGTTTTTCGGTAACTGTTCTCCATCCATCTTTCCAAGCTTATAAGACTCTTTCCCCGTGATCTTGAGAATATGGTACGACCCTTCCCAGTCCGGACCTAATTTCACTTTATTTGGATTTCGGGTGTTTAACGTGACCTTCCTCAGTACTAAGTCCCTAACATTAAAATATCGAAGTTAGGCCCTTCGATTGTAATACCTTTCGATTCATTATTTTTGGGCATCCAATCAAACAAAGGCAACTTCACGTCGTTCATCTAATAGCTTCATGCTCGTATTCATGGCCTCGTCATTCGGTTATTTCGTCGCATATCTGAATCTGATGCTCGGCTCCCTGACTTTGACAAGTATTGAATCTTTGGTGCCATAAAACAATGAGAACGGGGTGGCTTCGATACTGGACTTCAAAGTTGTGTGTTACGCCCAAAGGACTTCGGGGCAAGATCTCTCTCCATTTTCCCTAGAATCGGTGAACCTTTTCTTAAGGTTTTGGATTATAGTTTTGTTGGTCGATTCAGCTTGACCATTCCCACTAGGATGATAAGGTGTTGATAAGATCTTTTGATCTTGTGGTCTTCGAGAAATTTGGTCACTTTGCTGCAAATAAACTATTTTCCGTTGTCACATGCTATTTCGGATGGTATTCCTAATCGACATATGATGTGGTCCCAAATGAAGTCGATAACTTCCTTCTCCCTGATCTTCTGGTATGCCTATGCTTCAACCCATTTAGAGAAATAGTCAGTCACAAACAAAACAAATTGAGCCTTACCTGGTGCTGATGGAAGAGGGCCGACGATGTCCATCCCCCACTTCATTAATGTCACTTGGCAATAAAACTGAATGCAGTAGCTCCCCGGGTTAATGAATCATTGGAGCATGTCTTTGACATTTATCACATTTTTGCACAAACTCCTTCGCATATTTCTCCATATCGATCTAGTAATAGCCGTCTCTTAACACCTTTCGAACCAATGATTCGGGGCAGGAGTGGTTCTCGCATGTGCCTTCAAGAATTTTCCTCAAAACATATTAGGTATCTCTTGGTCCCAAACTTATTTCTAGCGGACTGTCGAGACCCTCCTGAGCAAGGTTCCATCTTCACGCAAGCTAAATCGGGCTTCCTTTGTGCGCAGGTCCCTCGATTCCTTTGGATCTGAGGGATGTTTTCCACCTTCAAATACACTATGTATTTGTTTCTCCAATCCCAGGTCAAGCTTTTGGAGTTTATCTCGATGTGGCCTTCTTCGACCACTGACCTCATGAGCTGTACGACAACCCTCGAATTGAGTTTGTTGTCTTCGATCGATGACCCTAGGTTTTCGAGGGCATCGACTTCGCTATTTTGATCTCGAGGCATATGTTGCAAAGTACATTCCCTGAATCAGTGTAGAGTTACTTGTATCTTATCCGGGTATCTTTGCATTCGTTCCTTTCGAGCTTCAAAGGTTTCGTTAACCTGATTCACAACAAGGAGGGAGTCGCATTTGGCATCGATCACCTCTGCTCCCAAGCCTTTGGCTAGTTTGAGACTTGCAATCAGGGCCACATATTCAGCCTCACTGTTAGTCAATTATTTAGTTCTAATAGACTGTCTAACCATGTTACCTGTGGGTGGTTTTAGCACGATGTCGAGTCCATACCCCTTTACATTTGAAGAACCATCCATAAAAAGGGTCCAAATTCCCGAAGATGTACCCGAGTTGATTAACAGTTTTATTTCAACCTCAGGTACCAGGGCTGACATGAAGTCAGCCATGAAGTCTGCCAAGATTTGAGACTTGATGGCTATTCGGGGTCGATACTCAATATCGTACCCGCTGATTTCTATGGCTTATTTGGCCAATCCTCTCGAAAGCTCGGGTTTATGCAAAATATTTTGAAGAGGATAAGTTGTTACAACACATATGGGATGACATTGAAAGTATGGTTTTAGTTTCATAGAGGCATTTATCAAAGCGAGCGCAAATTTTTATAAATGAGGATTCCTAGTTTCGGCCTCACCTCAGCTCCAACTAACGTAATAGATAGGGAATTGTGTACCTTGTTCTTCTCAGACTGGGACTCCACTTACCGCTATCTCCGATACTGCTAGATATAAGTAAAGTTGTTCGTCTGCCTTCAGCGTTTGAAGCAACGGCGGGCTCGACATGTACCGTTTAAGCTCCTCCAAGGCCTGTTGGCATTACGGTGTCCATGTGAAGTTATTCTTCTTCTTCAAAAATGAAAAGAACCAATGGCTCTTATCGGAGGACCTCGAGATGAATCGCCCTACGGAGGCTATGCACCCTGTTAACCTCTGCACGACCTTTATGTTGTCTACTACCATGATATCCTCGATAGCTTTGTATTTGTCGGGGCTGATCTCGATTCCTCGATTGGATACCATGAAGCCGAGAAATTTGCCAGAGCCAACCCCGAACGCACATTTTTCTGGGTTGAACTTCATGTTGTATTTCTTCAGTATACTGAAAGTTTCCTACAAATGCTTTAATTGGTCCTCTGCTCACAGGTACTTAACTAGCATGTCATCACTATAAACTTCCATAGATTTCCCTATTTGTTCTTCGAACATTCGGTATACTAGGCGTTGATAGGTTGCACCAACATTTTTTAATCTGAATGGCATCACATTATAGAAGTAGGTACCACATTTAGTGATTGACGAGGTCTTTTCTAGGTCTTCTGATTTCATCCGTAGTTGGTTATACCCGAAATAGGCGTCGGGAAAACTGAGGATCTCGTGGCCGGTCGTAGTATCGATCTTGCGATCGATATTAGGCAACGGAAAAGAATCCTTAGGGCATGCTTTATTGAGATCTTTGTAATCTATACACATTCTAAGTTTGTTTTCCTTCTTTGGGACTACTACTACATTCACTAACAATTCGGGATATTTTACTTCCCGGATGGACCCTATTTTGAGAAGTTTGGTTACCTCGTCTTTGATGAAAGCGTGTTTGACCTCGGACTAGGGCCTTCTTTTTTGCTTCACCGGATGGAATTTCGTGTCCAGGATCAGTTTATGGGTGTTAATTTCCGGCGGGATCCCTGTCATATCGAGATGGGACCAAGAAAAACAATCCATATTAGCTATAATAAATTGAATAAGTTTTTTCCTGAGCTCGGGGGTTAACTCCCTGCCCATGTATACCTTCCGATCGGGTAGATGTTTGATCAACGCGACCTTATCCAATTCTTCGACCATTCACTTGGTAGAGTCAGAATCATTGGGGATGACAAAAGATCGAGGAACCCTGAAGTCATCATCTTCACCAATTCCTTGCTTGTTCGATTGGGTCGAAGCTGGCATCGATAATTTACATTTGGCCCCTATTTCACTTTCGATATTGAATACTTTACCGATGAGAGTGTTGATATAGGAATCACTTCATCGACTGTAAACGTCTTCTTTGTGGCGGGTTGCTCCGTGTAGACTGTTTTGACTCCCTTTGGCGTCAGGAACTTTAGAACCTAATGCAGGGTCGAGGGCACTTCCCTCATGTTGTGGATCCACGACCTTACAAATAGGGAATTATACCTTATATCACCCTCGATCACATGGAACTTCGTGTCTTGGACGGTACCAACCACATTTATTGGAAGGATAGTGTAAAATAGTGTGTGTTACAAAAACTTGTACCAGACAATCACTATTATCCTTAGCTCCACGGTGGACACCAAACTGTTAACCCTAAAAGAGATAACAATTGAATTTATATTGTGGTTTTAAGGACACGTGATTTTACTTAGAACAAACTGAGAAAGAACGCAATATTGATATTGAAATTAACTGCAAATAGAAATAAAGCAAACCAAAGGAAATGTATAGATTCGATCCTCGAGGTAGGTTGTCTTCAGAAAGTATACATTTCCTTTGGTTGTCTTCAGAAAGTATACTTTCCAGTGAAATTAACTGCAAATAGATTCGATCCTTTTGGACAAGGAGAAGGTGCTCCGACCGGATAACAGAAATGTACTCATTCAGGGGCGTATTTGTATATGTGGAAAAAGAACATTACACGTGGAATGACATAGTACTGACTTTCCACAACACGTGGAGCAGTGATACAATGACAAGTGGCATTCTCAATTGTGGAATTAATTGAGAACGGAAAGGCGCGGGAGAAACACCCACGAGACGGTACGTAGAAGAGGACTGGGCTTTACAGTTGTTAAAGAAATGGGAAGAACGGGATGAATCAGAACCAAACGAAGGAAAGATACACGAACTGGAAGTAAATAAGGAAGGGGAATCGAAACAGTTTTAAGGCATTTATAGCAATAAATACGGAAGTTACAATTACCTGAGGTACTGAGCAATCAATACAATTAATGCCTATAATAAACCCAAATTTTATGAGGAAACAATTAAGATTGTAAACACCTATATAAGGACACAAAATTTCATTTGTAAAGACAAATTCCAAGTACTATTGAAATATATTTTTTACTTCTCTGCTTTATCAAAGCTCTCAGCCTTGCTTTATTCTTCATTTCTCTCAGCATATATTCTCTAGCATTCTTGTTACTTTTTTCCTAATTAACATTTTGGAAGTGAAGTAAATTTAGTTATCAGTAACCCGTTTTCTTCTAAATTCAGATTTTGACCGATAAGTCTATTTTTTAGTTAAACAAATTGGTTCCGTTACTGGGAATCTGATAATCTTTTCACTTTCAAAATTTTTCTCTCTGATAATCAACCATGTCAACTGTCAACGAAAATAACCAGTTGAACCTACAGAACGGAGCAACTCCACCACTCCCTTTGCCACAAGGATCTCCTCTACATCCCCGTGAGGGGTCACCTAAAAGATCAACGTCACACGTAAATACTCATCAAGGGGACGAGCAAACTGTTGAACAAGACGCTTTAAACAATTGATTGCAGAAGACGTGAATAGTGCTCTTCAATCCTTTGTTAAGGGATTACCAACTGCATCGCAAACTCCTCCTACGAATAACACTGTAACCCTGGAGAACCCACGTTCGGGGCTCGCCAATTCTGGAAGCGGAGTAACTCCCAATGAATCTTGTGATGGAAGGCCAGGTACACCAAATAACTCTAATTTATGAAGTTTGGTACTAATTTTGCAGAAACAGTTGAAGGACCAAAATGATCGCATAAAACAAATCCCTGGTGTTCCTCCCGTGATTAAAGGAGTAGATATTGATAAATATTCACAACGACACTAGAAACCAAGTACAACACATTTGCTGATTCCTAAGAAGCTTAAAATGCCTAACATTCCAAGATATGATGGAACGATTGAGCCTCGAGATCACGTAACTATGTTTATAACTAGCGTGAAAGGCAATGATTTAACTAAGCGGTAAATCGAATCAGTTTTGGTTAAAAAGTTTGGTGAAACGCTCACGAAAGGAGTATTAACATGGTATTCTCTTTTACCTGAAAACTTTATTAATTTTTTTGATGAGCTTGCAAATTCATTTATAAAAGCACACTCGGGAGCTCAAAAAGTTGAAAAAAGGATGGAAGACATCTTTAAGGTAAAACAAGGAAACACATAATTACTCAGAGAGTTCGTGGATAGATTCCAATGAGAGAGGATAATGTTACCACAAGTACGAGACAATTGGGAAGCCATGGCATTCGCAAGCAATCTAAATGAGAAAAGTTCAGAAGCCACGAGGAGGCTAAAGGAAAGTTTGTGAGAATTTCCAGCAACAACTTAGAATGACGTGGATAACAGATACAACACGAAGTTGCAAATAGAAGAAGGTATGGTTGCACAACCAATGGTTGATGGAAGAGCAGGGTCAAGACGTTCAGAATCAGATAAAAGAGTCGGGTTAAATAGGTAGGAGCCTTACATGGATCCTACAGGTCATGATTCTCGGTCCAAATAAGAAAACTTATGATATGAATCGAGACCAAGACCAGAAGATCCGGTTTCTTCATCTCGATTCAGAAAGGAACAGGATACTCGAGTTGATAATTCCAGCACACATGCAAGAATCTGAGATTATAGTTTTAATATCAGTACCTCCGAGTTGGTGGTTGTTTTAAGAGGCATGGGAGATAAGGTGTGGTGGCCTAAAGAAATGAGATCAGACTCGACCAAAAGAAATCAATATTATTGGTGTGAATTTCACAACGACCATGGCCATAGAATAATGGATTGCAGGTTATTACAAGGAGAGGTCGAGCATTTCTTGAAACGAGGTTATCTAGCTGACTTGTTCTGTGAGAAGGGTAGACAATCATATATGAAGAACATACATGAACCCCAAAACCCCCATCTCTAAAAAGAATAATTAATATAATAATCATGGGAGACGAAGTCAATGGAGTGACTTATACTGATGCAAAGAAGACATCAAAAGCAAATACGCCAAACCTTGGAAGAAGACGGTATAACATTTAATAATGAGGATGCAGACAGCTTGATGATTCCTCACAATGAAGCACATGTAATATCTTTATTTGTACACGATACTAACGTAAAATGAGTTTTGATTGAACCAGGTGTTTGCGTGAATATCATTTTACTAAGAGTGGTGGATGAAACGCAAGCTAATGACAAAATGATACCAAAGGCACGATATTTGTCTGGATTTGATAAGTCAAGTGTTATCACAATAGGAGAGGTAGTGCTTGCTACCGTTGCAAAGGGGGTTATACCGGATACGAAGTTTCAGGTGATAGATGCCGATATGGCTAATAATATAATCCTAGGAAGACGATGGATTCACGATATGGATGTTGTACCATCCACATTGTATCAAGTTATTAAATTTCCCTCAAAACTGATGTTGATTCAATACCCGATGTTATTCAAGATCCAGAAGACAATGAAAACATTTAGACAACTACCGAAGAACTCGAGGCGGTGGCGTTGTTTATACACTGGCAATATAGAAAAGTTTACATCGAGGCTAACCTGAGCACAAAAATGGAAGGTAAGTTAATTGAATATTTAAATGCTAACGTGGATTTCTTTGCTTGGTCACATTCAGATATGACAGGTATACCACTAGAGGTGATGACCCACAAACTAAATGAGAGCCCATCATATCCCCATGTCAAACAGAAGAAGATCGAGCAAAGATCCTTCAAAAACCAAGTAATCCAAGATGAGGTACAAAAGCTTTTATAAATTATATCAATATGAGAGGTAAAATATCCTAACTAGCTAGCTAATATTATGGTAGTTCAAAGAAAGAATGGGAAATGGCGAGTTTGTGTAGATTATACTGATTTAAATAAAGCTTGTCCAAAAGATTCATTCTCTTTGCCGCACATAGATCAACTAATTGATTCTACCGCACGACATGAGCTATTAAGATTTTTAGATACATACTCAGGATATAACCAAATAAAGATGGATCCTATAGATGAGGAGAAAACTTCGTTTATCACATACAGGGGGACTTATTAATACAATGTCATTTCCTTTGGTCTAAAAAATGTTGGGGCCACACACTAAAGATTAGTAACTAAGATGTTTCAAGAACATCTTGGAAAAACTATGAAACTCTACATCGATGACATGTTTGTTAAGTCAGCACATGCGGGAGATCACTTTCAACATCTGTCAGACGCTTTTCAGATTCTCCGCAAATACAATATGAAGCTAAATCCAGAAAATGTGCTTTTGGCGTAGCTTCACGTAAGTTTTTAGGTTTTCTTGTTTCTAAAAGGGGAATTGAAGTAAATCCTTCACAAATCAAAACTATCCAAGAAATACCATATGCACTTGTCACACCTCCTTTTTCCCGATAAGGGTGGGATAAGGGAGTTTTTCCAATTTAAGTGACGTAATCGATTTTGGGATTATTTTATTTGATTCATAGTCGCCACCCAGATTTTTTATGGTGCTCCGGAACACCATTTATTTTAATATCCCAAATCGAGAAAGTTTTAGACTCTGTTTAAAAATGTCTGCGAACTAGAAATCCAGGTAAGGAATTCTGTTAACCTGGGAGAAGGTGTTTGGCACTCCCGGATTCTGTGGTTCTAGCACGGTCCCTTAACCATTGATATTTGGCCTAGTTATCTAATTATTTACATATTTTAAACCTATTGTGCATTTTAGCCTTTTTACTATTTAGCCGCTTTTAATATTTATGGATTATTCCGAAATAAGTCACGATGGAGTGCCCTTGTCATTTTTGTACACATTGCAAACGTGCCACATGAAATGCACCCGCAATTTACAACGTGTTGAATATTAATATTGTTTGAAGTTGTTGTTGGGTAGAATAAAATACAAACCCGGGTGTAGATTACGTAATCATGATTATGGTCACGATAATTTAGTTGCATATATGAAGCAAAACTATTATTTTGCATAAGTTTTATTTTTCCTAAGTTATTTGTAATAATAGTCTAAGAGATATTTTTGGACTACAAAGTATAAGTTTTGTTCAAAGTCTCCTAACATGAAGTTTACTTAGTCTAAAGACGAGAATTTGGGCCATGGCTAAATCTGGCCCAATTTAGAGATTAGTATTTTGGGTCAGCCCTATTTTAGCTATTTGTGAAGAGTAGAAAGGTAAACAATCCAGCTATAGTACTGCATAGAAGAGTCTAATCGTACAAGATGAATACATGTTACAATTTAATATTTTTGAAACTATAATACACTGGGCCGGTTAATTTTATTAATTTTAAAAGGAAGAAATACATATTTTCTAGCTTAACAATTCATACGCTTAGTGTTACATAGAAAACTCATGGGTTTGGGCCCTGAATGAAAGGCCATTAAGATCGATTTTTTAGATCTCTTTGGGCCTTATGTTTGAGACCCACTAGCCCAAAACTTTGCTCTGTTTAATAAGTCCCATAACAAAAGAGGTTTTTTCCAGAAACAAGAACGTTATTACCTATTTTAACCTAAACATCATGCTTACACATTACAAACATCAAGCTAAGGCAGAAAAGAAGAAATACTAAATTTATACTATAAATTTCTAGGTCTGTCACTATGAGGTCACGATACATAAATAAGTCCTTTCTAAACTTAATGGAAAACAAGTTTTTGAACATTAAATTTAGTAATATAATTGGTATTACATGGAAAATAAATGGTACTTGAATCTTAAATAAAAACACGAACCAGATTTCTCTTAAATCAGATTGGGTTCAGACTTGTTCAGGCTTATTGGACCCCTTTTACAAGTCTGACCCCATCCCTATATCAATTTAAAATAGAGGCCAAAATTATTGAAAAGTATAGAGTTTACACAGTCCATTACAAGAGTCCATAAGAAGAAAATGAAAGAATACTGTCATTTTTTACAATAGTCATAAGAATACAGAAGACATAAAAAAAGGCCCTAAACTAAATGGAATTCTTGGACTAACTGTTGCTTCAGGCTAAACCAATGACTGAACCAAATACCTGCAGCCTTAATACATATTTTCTAACAACCAAAGTAAGAAGATATTTGTGCATTATTATGAAGTGAATCTGACCATTGGGGGGTCAGATTCACTTCCTTCAATGCTGTTTTAAAGGTAAAATTCTTAATTATATGTATACATACAAATTTTAGCAAAACAAGCATAGTCATGAAGACAATTGAGCATATATAAAAATGATTCAGATTTCAGGATCAGATTTAGCAGAAATTTAAGAGAACACTTAATGCATAGTCTATTGACACTAACCAGTCGATGTTCACATGTTCATGATCTTAAAATCAGTAGATAAATCAGACAACAAGAGCAGATTTCGACACCAAACAAACATTGACTTTTGAGCTCAAAAAAAAATTCTATTTAAGGCAAAAGATATTACATACCTTGAAAGTGAAAGCAACAACAAAGAACCGACCAAATAAAGGCCAGAAACAAGAAAAATGAGAGCTTAATCACAGCAACAAGAACCAGCAGCAACCACAAGAAAACCAGAAAGCAAAGCCCAGAAAAGACCAGCTTGAGTAGACAAGAATATGAACACAAAATCAACAAAGATACCAACTTTTTCCCAGAAAAGCCATGGCAAAAAAAAAGACTAGTTTTTCAGAATGTTCTTGCACTAATAATTTTTTTTTGGTATTTTCAGTGTTTTTTCTATTTTCATAATGAAAGTGTGTTCTTGAGAGCAGTTTCTAGTGTGTGTGTGTGTGTGTAAATGTTCTGTGTAAAATCCATGTAAATTTGTGTGTTTTCTTCTTGTAAATTTGTTGTCAAAGTGCAGGCCTGAAATGCCGACATATTCAGAATTGCACAAGGAGAATTTGAGTTGCTGCGGGAGTTTGTCACCCGATTCCAAAAGGAGAGGATGTTGCTCCCAATTGTTCCAGACGAATGGGCGGATGAAGAATTCACCAAGGGGCTGAATCCGAGAAGTTCAAACGCTTCGCAAAAATTGAAGGAAAGCTTGCTTGAATTACAAGCGACGACTTGGACGGATGTCCACAATCGGTATGAATCAAAGATAAGGATCGAAGGTGATCAAGTTGGCTTCCCGTCGTCGGCAAAAGGACGGGAGAAGAATAAAAAAGAATCAAAAGACAATTTTGACACAGATAGACGGTCTTCGAAGGACCGATTGTTTCCCTACAAACGGACCGAAGGATGAGGAAGAGGCTTTCGGTTAGAAAATATGTTAGCTACCGACAGAAGAACAGATCGCAATCGGAACAATAAATCATTGTAGGACAATGAAGTGTCAGGTATGGGGTATCCTTCCTACCCCAGGCTATCAGAATATAATTTCAACGTCAATGTAGTGGAGTTTGTATCAACTGTGAGAAACATCAAAGAAGCATGGTTCCCGAAGCCGATAATATTCTATCCCAGCCATAGGGATCCCAACTTGTGGCGTGAATACCACGTGATGAATGGCCATCAAACTAGAAACTGCCGACATCTAGGGGAAGAAGTGGCGACACTATTGAAGAATGGGCATCTCAGAGAATTCTAAAGTGACCGAGCTAAGAACAATTACAGTGTCACGTCCAAAACCTTGGGAGGCATGGACAGTACCCCGTTCCATACTCGGGAGGAGCGTACCACTCTGTAATTGTGAACTCTAGAGTGGTAACGCTCAACTTAGGCAGATGAGGCCATATTCTGAATCATCTAAAAATATCGTCTCTCATATGAGGGGTAAACATACCCAAAAGTCATATATGTATAACTGTGCAGGCTGACCACATCTGTTGAAAGATCAAACTCAAAGAAGTATACTCAGCTGTCGTACAAACCTAGCGTGGTACCTTAATTAATCCGGAAGCGGTTTAAAATGCCTGACTTTCCGAAGTATTATGAAATCTTCAGACTTTCAGGAGCATATTACCACCTATACAATGGTGGTAAAGGGGAATGATTTAGCTCCCAATGACATTGAATCCATTTTGCTGAAGAAATTTTGAGAGACTCTCACGAGGGGAGCCTTGACATTGTATTCGCTGTTACCCGGGAACTATATAGATTCCATTGATATGGTCATGGACTCTTTTATTAAGACTCATACCGGGGCCAGAAAGGTGCAGGCCTAAAAGGCCGATATATTCAGAATTGCACAAGGAGAATTTGAGTTGCTGCGGGAGTTTGTCACCCGATTCCAAAAGGAGAGGATGTTGCTCCTAGTTGTTCCAGACGAATGGGCGGATGAAGCATTCACCAAGGGGCTAAATCCGAGAAGTTCAAACGCTACGTGAAAATTGAAGGAAAGCTTGCTTGAATTACAAGCGACGACTTGGACGGACGCCCACAATCGGTATGAATCAAAGATAAGGATCAAAGATGATCAGGTTGGCTTCCCGTCATTGGAAAAAGGAGCGGAGAAGAATAAACAAGAATCAAAAGACAATTTTGACACAGATAGACGGTCTTCGAGGGACAAATTTGTGCCTTAATAACAGACTGAAGGATGCGGAAGAGGCTTCCGATTAGCAAATAGGTTAGCTACCGACAGAAGAACTGATCGCGATCGGAACAATAAATCATTGTAGGAAAACGAAGCATAAGGTAAAGGGGATCCTTCCTACCCCAGGCTATCAGAATATAATTTCAACGTCAGTGTATTAGAGTTGGTATCAACTATGAGAAACATCAAAGAATCACGGTTCCCGATGCCGATAATATTGTATCCCAGGCAGAAGGATCCCAACTTGTGGTGTGAATACCACGGGACGAATGGCCATCAGACTGGGGACTGCCGACATCTAAGGGAAGAAGTGGCAAAACTATAGAAGAATGGGCATCTCAGAGAATTCTAAAGTGACCGAGCTAAGATTAATTACGGTGTCACATCCCAAACCTGGGGAGGCATTGCCGTTACCCCGTGCCATACTCGGGAGGAGCGTACCACTCTGTAACTGTGAACTCTAGAGGGGTAACCTTCAACTTAGGCCGATGAGGCCATATTCTGAATCATCTAAAAATATCATCTCTCATATGTGGGGAAACATACCCAAAAGTCATAAATGTATAACTGTGCAGGCTGACGAGGTTGCCATGAACATCTACTGATATACAAACTATACATGACTCATCTACAAGCCTCTAGAGATAACTGAACTGTATCATGGTCGGGACTGGGCCTCGACCTACCCATCAAACATGTATATATAAAATGGACTTCAAGGTCTAGACCTGGTAACTCCGAGGAAGTTGATCTTACAAACCAAGCTCATGTTTGACTCTCTCTACTGAGAAGGTCTATCCAATTGTCTATTAGGACCTGCAGAGATGAAATACAATGTCCCCAGCAAAAGGGATGTTAGTACAAAATAATGTACTGAGTATGTAAGGCAACAGAATAACTGAAAGTTGAAACCGGACTGAAAATTTAATAACTGAAAGTACCTGGGAGTCAAATATAATTAGAAAATATGCTAACCTGCGGATACTAACTCATCTCTCTCAATATAGTAAGTAAAATAGTTGTCCGACCCAATAAGGCTCAGTATGTGTTACTGCTTTGCCATAGTAGGCTCTCTCATAGGCACTCGACCATACTAGGCTTTGTATCTTGGTCATCCTGGGTTCGCTCAAAGGCGTTCGGCCATAGTAGGCTCGGTGTATAACTTACTGTCTGATTGGAGGTTGCCCAATAGGGGCCTACACATCGATTATAGCTCGATTAATACTACATATATATATATATATATATATATATATACTTACTCTCTATTCTCTTGACTTGAAGGAGACAAAACTAAACTGAATATGAAATCCCAATAAAGGAGAACGCTAAAACTTATGAGACTAGGACAGTGGACATAAATTCAGGATTATGAACTTCTCTTTATGTCTCCTTATCAAACATATGTAGTTACTGGATCATGCCAAAATGAAGGAAAGGTTTAGCCTTAACATACCTTATCACAATCTGTCCAATAACCCCGTTAAATTTTTCTCGTTGCACCTTAATCTACAACAACAATAAAAATAATATCATCAACTTATGGAAGGTACAACTATCTCACAATGAACGACAAGCTTATTTTATAATAAAATGGGCAGCATCTCCCCTATAATCTTTACTTCCTCCCAATTCGACATAACACCAACCACAATAAGAAAACAACAATAACAACATGTATACATCATTTTATAACCTAATATCCATCACAAAATACCACCAATCAGCCCACACACCCCATCCAATTCATACACAAAACGACAACCCTAGTGGTGTCAAACAACCCAAAAGTGCAACGACGAATGACTAGTAAACCACCCTGCCATTTGGTGGTGGTTGTCCACACCCTTTCTCATCCCAAAATCCATAAAAACCGTAGCAACAGATACAACCCAACAACAACATAAAATAGACCACAAAACAGTCCGAAAAGTTCATCCACTCAAAACTGATTTTTCAGTTTACTAAAACACGTTTCGACTTGTCTTTTCTTTCAAATTGAGAAACACAAACAACAATACCCAATTAAGACTCTTATCCTATATAACAAGCATGATTTTAACATAAAAATAAGTTCACAACCAGCGAAGAATGACACAACAACAAAAAACATACCACTCTTTCGAAACTCGTTGGGTCTAGTCTTCACGATGGAGTTACAACTCGTACAAGCATAGATAAGGGAAGGAGAATTATAACCTTACCATGGAATGAGTAGAACCCACAAAACCTAGTCCCTCTTCATAAAAAATCAGTCACCCAACGCAGCCACAAGAATGAGATAAAGAAACTAGCAAGTTGTCCAGGGTATTCGGCACTAGAATCACATCGTAACACCCGAAATAACCTAGGGTTTCAGTGGGATTTTTTGAGAGGAGTTGCAGGGGTTCAATCGGATTTTCATGTTCTGAAAGATGAGTGAAATAATTGAGTTAGTTATCCCTTAAATGTCCCCTCCTGGTAGACTTAATTGAGGCCTCTCCTTTTGGCAAGTAGGTGATGCACCTACTTGTCACCTGCCAGTCTTGCAAAAATGCGAATATCTCTCTACTGCAATGTTACATCAATGAACGGTTTAATTCGTTAAAAATAAAATAAATGTAACGATGAACGACCAGCCAACCACCCCTCCATTAAGTGGTATTTCTCCACACCCTTTCTTCTCCAAAACTCCATAAAAACTGTAGCAACATAGACAACCCAACAACAACACAAAATAACCCACAAAACAGACCCACTAGTTCAGAACCTCAACAATTGATTTTTCAATTTACTAAAACACGTTTCAACTTGTCTTTTCTTTCAAATTGAGCAACACAAAAAATAGTACCTAATTAAGGCGTTTATCCTACAAACTAGCCATGATTTCAACTTAAAAATAAGTTCAAAACCAACAAAGAATGACACAACAACAAACAACATACCACTCTTTCGAAACTCGTTGGGTCTAGTCTTTACGATCGAGTTACAACTCGTACAAGCATAGATAATGGAAGGAGAATTATAACCTTACCTTGGACTAAGTATAACCCACGAAACCTAGTCCCTCTTCATCAAAAATTAGTCACCCAACGCAGCTAGAAGAATGAGATAAAGAAACTAGCAAGCTGTCCAGGGTATTCAGCACAAGAATCACATCGTAACACCCGAAATAACCTAGGGTTTCAGTGGTATTTTTTAAGAGGAGTTGCAGGGGTTCAATCGGATTTTCATGTTCTGAAAGATGAGTAAAATAATTGAGTTAGTTATCCCTTAAATATCCCCTCCTGGACGACTTAATTGAGGCCTCTCCTTTTGGCAAGTAGGTGATGCACCTACTTGTCACCTACCAGTCAACGCAGTCTTGCAAAATCACGAATATCTCTCTACTCCAATGTTATATCAATGAATGATTTAATTCGTTAAAAATAAAAAAAATGTAACGATGAACGACCAACCAACCACCCCTCCATTAAGTGGTATTTCTCCACACCCTTTCTTCTCCCAAACTCCATATAAACTGTAGCAACATAGACAACCCAACAACAACACAAAATAGCCCACAAAACAGACCCACAAGTTCAGCAACTCAGAACTGATTTTTCAATTTACTAAAACACGTTTCGACTTGTCTTTTCTTTCAAATTGAGCAACACAAAAAATAGTACCTAATTAAGCCGCTTATCCTATAAACTAGCCATGATTTCAATTTAAAAATAAGTTCAAAACCAACAAAGAATGACACAACAACAAACAACATACCACTCTTTTGAAACTCGTTCGGTCTAGTCTTTACGCTCGAGTTACAACTCGTACAAGCATAGATAATGGAATGAGAATTATAACCTTACCTTGGACTGAGTAGAACCCACGAAACCTAGTCTCTCTTCATCCAAATTCAGTCACCCAACGCAACTACAAGAATGAGATAAAGAAACTAGCAAGATGTCTAGGGTATTCGGCACTAGAATCACATTGTAACACCCGAAATAACCTAGGGTTTACGTAGAATTTTTGGAGAGGAGTTGCAGGGGTTCAATCGGATTTTCATGTTCTGAAAGATGAGTAAAATAATTGAGTTAGTTATCCCTTAAATGTACCCTCATGGATGACTTAATTGAATCCTCTCCTTTTGGCAAGTAGGTGATGCACATACTTGTCACCTACCAGTCAGCGCAGTCTTGCAAAAACGCGAATATCTCTCTACTCCAATGTTATATCAATGAACGGTTTAATTTGTTAAAAATAAAAAAAATGTAACGATGAACGACCAGCCTACCACCCTGCCGTTAAGTTGTATTTCTCCACACCCTTTCTCCTCCCAAACTCCATAAAATCTGTAGCAACATAGACAACCCAACAACAATACAAAATAGCCCACAAAACAGACCCACAAGTTCAACAACTCAAAAATTGATTTTTCAATTTACTAAAACACGTTTCGACTTGTCTTTTCTTTCAAATTGAGCAACACAAAAAATAGTACCTAATTAAGCCGTTTATCCTATAAACTAGCCATGATTTCAATTTAAAAATAAGTTCAAAACCAACAAAGAATGACACAACAACAAACAACATACCACTCTTTTGAAACTCGTTCGGTCTAGTCTTTACGCTCGAGTTACAACTCGTACAAGCATAGATAATGGAAGGAGAATTATAACCTTACCTTGGACTAAGTATAACCCACGAAACCTAGTCTCTCTTCATCCAAATTCAGTCACCCAACGCAACTACAAGAATGAGATAAAGAAACTAGCAAGCTGTCTAGGGTATTCGGCACTAGAATCACATTGTAACACCCGAAATAACCTAGGGTTTACGTGGAATTTTTGGAGAGGAGTTGAAGGGGTTCAATCGGATTTTCATGTTCTGAAATATGAGTAAAACAATTGAGTTAGTTATCCCTTAAATGTACCCTCATGGATGACTTAATTGAATCCTCTCCTTTTGGAAAGTAGGTGATGCACCTACTTGTCACCTACCAGTCAGCGCAGTCTTGCAAAAACGCGAATATCTCTCTACTCCAATGTTATATCAATGAACGGTTTAATTTGTTAAAAATAAAAAAAATGTAACGATGAACGACCAGCCTACCACCCCGCCGTTAAGTTGTATTTCTCCACACCCTTTCTCCTCCCAAACTCCATAAAATCTGTAGCAACATAGACAACCCAACAACAATACAAAATAGCCCACAAAACAGACCCACAAGTTCAACAACTCAAAAACTGATTTTTCAATTTACTAAAACACGTTTCGACTTGTCTTTTCTTTCAAATTGAGCAACACAAAAAATAGTACCTAATTAAGCCGTTTATCCTATAAACTAGCCATGATTTCAACTTAAAAATAAGCTCACAACCAGCCAAGAATGACACAACAACAAACAACATACCACTCTTTCGAAACTCGTTGGGTCTAGTCTTTACGATCGAGTTACAACTCGTACAAGCATAGATAATGGAAGGAGAATTATAACCTTACCTTGGACTAAGTATAACCCACGAAACCTAGTCCCTCTTCATCAAAAATCAGTCACCCAATGCAGCTAGAAGAATGAGATAAATAAACTAGCAAGCTGTCCAGGGTATTCGGCACTAGAATCACATCGTAACACCCGAAATAACCTAGGGTTTCGGTGGGATTTTTTAAGAGGAGTTGCAGGGGTTCAATCAGATTTTCATGTTCTGAAAGATGAGTAAAACAATTGAGTTAATTATCCCTTAAATATACCCTCCTGGACGACTTAATTGAGGCCTCTTGTCACGACCCGAAATCCCACCTTCGGGCCATGACTAGGTCTAACGTTGAACCCGCTAGACAAGCCAACATTTGAACTGAATAAAACTCATTAACAACAAATACGAACCAGATAACTAAGGCTTCGATGGCCCACCACATGAAGTTTACAAAATAACCAAAATACAACATAGAACTTTCGACATGAAACCCATAAACAAATCCCAGAACTGGTGTCACATACCCACGGACTATCTAAGAGATTACTACAAACAAAAGGTCTGAAATAAGTACGTAAGACTGTCTTTGAAATACAAAGTAAGACATTGCTGAAAGTGGAAAGTAGAAGGTGACGTCAAGACCCACGAACGTCTGCGGATTTACCTCGAGTCTCCTGTGTGACTGAATGAGATGCTCCGATCGTCAGTGATCTCCGGGTCCG
>ML264275.1:0-39858 GCA_005239495.1 Nicotiana undulata
GACCCATCCTTCTTTCTGACGAAAAGAACCGGAGCGCCCCACGACGACACACTCGGCCGAATGTACCCTTTTTCTAATAAATCCTTCAACTGCTCCTTTAACTCCCTCAACTCTGCTAGTGCCATTCTGTATGGTCGAATAGATTTAGGCTACGTATCTGGCAATACATCAATCTCGAAATCAATCTCCCTGTCTGGTGGAATCCCTGGAAGCTCGTCCGGAAACACTTCAAGAAACTCATTCACGAATGGAAAGGACTCGGGGGCCGACACTTCTGAAGCGGTGTCCACGACCCGGACCAAATGATAGATACATCCCTTCTTAATCATCTTCGAAGCTTAAGGTAGGAAATAAACCTACCTTTCGGCACCACACCATTCCCCTTCCACTCAATAACTGGCTCATTGGGAAACTCAAGTCTCATGACTCTCGTTCGGCAGTCGAGTTTAGCAAAGCACGAATAAAGCCAGTCCATTCCCATAATGATATCAAAATCTATCATCCCAAGCTCAATAAGATCGGCCGTGGTAATGCGACCACATACCGTGACAACACAATTCTTATAGACTCGTGCTGCTGTAATAGAATCACCAACCAGAGTCGATACAGAGAACGGCTCATGAAGCTGTTCGGGTTCTATCCCAAAACTTGAAGCAATAAACGGGGTAACATAAGACAAGGAGGACCCGGGATCAATAAGAGCATAACAATCAAGTGCTTGAACATTCAGAATACTTGTGACAACATATGGAGAAGCCTCTGCATTTTGGCGACCACTCAAAGCATAGAATCGGCTAGCTCCACCTCTACCACGAGCCCCACCCCTAAATGCACCACGTCCCGCTGGAGCTGGAGGATGCACTGAAGATGTGGCGGCTGAAGAACCGGATGACTGGGCAAATCCCCTACCCATGCCCTGGTTGGGTGCACGACAATCCCGCTGAATATGACTCCTCACCCCACACTTGTAGCATATCGGGCGATCCAAATAACAGGCCTCAGTATGGAACCTTCTGCACTTAGGGCACAGAGCCCTCCCCTGCTGTCGGATCCTGGTCTCCAATGACTATTCGGCTGATAACGGTGCACAGATGGAGGTGCACTGGCTGAGGACTGTGCATAAGACTGGGATGGCCCTGATGGCCCCCTCCCCTGAATTGGTCTCCCCCCTGCAAATGCGCTCCCTTTGTGACCCACTGACCGGGCTTTGCTTCTACTCGCCCTGTCTGCCCGTATCTTCAACTTTCTAGCCTCCGTGGCCTAGGCGAACCCCACGATCTTTCCATAATTCATATCCGACTATAAAGCCGCTGTAGCAGCCTCATTCACAACCAAAGGACTGAGACCCTGAACAAATCGTCGAACTCGAGCACCCATGGTCGACACTAACTGAGGAGCATACTTGGATAACCTTACGAACTCCATATGGTACTCCCAAACACTCATACAACCCTGGTTGAGGACCTCAAACTCAGTAGCATGGGCTGCCATAGTCTCGGCAGGCAAAAAGTGATCCATGAACGCATCTACGAACTCGTCCCATCTAGCCGAAGGACTTCTCTCCCCACGGGAACCCTCCCACATCTCGAACCAGGAATACGCTTCTCCCTTCAGCCTGTACGAATCTAACTCGACCCCCTCTGTCCCTGTAGCCTTCATCACCCGAAGGGTCTTGTACATCTCATCAAGAAAATCCTGTGGATCGGCCTCTGGATCCGTACATGAGAACTCTGGAGGGGCCAACCGCAGAAACTGGTTGACTCTGGAGCTGGCGGAGTCTCCCTGTCCACTGGAGGACGCAGTGGTAGCATGAGATCTTGGGGCCTGAGCGTCCACCAACTGAGTCAACATATGAATAGCTCCTCCGAGGTCTCCCTCAGACGTACCGGGACCGAAAGCTGGAACTGTAGAGGGATCTGGAATATCAGCGGGAGGGATTGTAGAACCCTCCGCCGCCGTAGGAACAGGAATGCTTTGATCCGGAATAGAATGGTCAGGCAGATTCAAGGTCGGGGAGTCACTCTCACCCGCACTATCAGGTACATGATTCACAGCCACACTTGGGGTGGCATTGGCTTCAAGGCCGAGTCGAGCTCTCTTCTTTGGTGCCATTACTAAAAGTTTCAGAACAAAGCACAAATAAGCCAAGGATATTTTCACTTTCCGGTTCACCGCACGATATAGAATAACAATAAAAGGGTAATTTCCTAAATGTCCATGTAGCCCCGTAATTATAGATGTGGTCGACAACACACCGATAAGAAGGGCTCTACTAGACACGACTCCGAGACATCCTAGGACACTTTTTAATCCTTAGGATCTGATACCAAGTTTGTCACGCCCCAAAACCGAGGGACACGACCGACGCTCGACCAGGTAGCCCCAGTCAAGCAGACCTAGATTCCTTTTTCCATCCCACGTATTACCCCCTGATTCCAATGTACATTATTCAATTATAATTTAAACACATGCTTACAACCTGGAATTTAATTCTAGATTTCTGTCATTACCCACATGTGGTACAATACTTACAAAATATACATAACATACAGGTTTACTTTATGTGGTCTACAAGATATACTGCCCCAAAATACATATGTACATAACCCACATTTCCTGTCTACGGAGCCTCTAAGAGTACAAAGGAGTTATATAATACTTGCCGGTAACAAGGCTCCGGCTATACCTTACACAAATACTAAAATGAAAAATCTAGAAGAAGAGGTGGCATGAACCACACAGGGCCCCGAGAGGAAAAGGGCTCACCAAAACAGCTGATGGGACGCAGAGGAGGCACTACTGTTGGTGGGCCGGAGTACCTGCTATAGAACCACCTACAATCATCACAAGAATGTAGCGCCCCCGGCAAAATGGACGTCAGCACATTTGAATTGTACTGGTATGTATGAACAAACTTTACTCTAAGTAAACTCAACAATGCACAGGCGAGAGACAGACAGAGAGTCACACAATCACTGCAAAAAGATATAGGAAGAAACACAATGGAAGTTCCATAATTCTCACTTCATCAAAATAACAATCACAATTCCACCCTTATCCCTTCTCAATATTCCACCCTTATTTCTTCTGTTGCGGCGCGCAACCCGATCCCACATGACAATCCCAATCATTTCTTATGTTTCTGTTGCGGCGCTACCCGATCCCACCGAAAAATCACATATCACCTTTATCACTTCTCATATATCAGCCTTATCCCTCCTGTTGCGGCACGCAACCCCATCCCACCAGACAATCATATCTCATATCAACAATAACAGTTCACACTTCAATCATAGAAAATTTCAGCAATAGGAATATAGCTTCTTTCTAACCCACAATACGTATAAAATAAAGAAATCGTGCCATAATAAACCTTACCAAACCGTGAATCATATACGATATTGCCACAACCGTTTAGTTCAATTACATCACACCGCAACTCCTTTTCGTTACTTGTTACACATACATTCATACTCTTGGATTCATTAACCTACGAGCATCATTTCACATAGCATGGTAGTGTGGTGATCAACTAAAGACAGACAAGGAATACACTTCACGCTTCAACACAATTTGAACAACCATTTGCACATATTCACACCAATACACATACCGTATACTCGGACACCACAAAGCGATTTTACAAACATTAAAGTTAGCCATACATACCTTGTGTCGAATTTTCCCTTTTTAATTTTTATCACAAATCACCACCGTCAAGCAACGTCAATCTATTCACAATGCAACACATTCATCTTAGAATTGGGAATCATGAACACCATTCGAACTTGCTTAGGCATTTTATCGATTGCTATATGACCCCTTAGATTTCTAACCCCTTATTTGTGAATATTAACCCTAACCCACTTCCTTTTACTAGATTGCGACAATTAAGGGACATGCATGCAAGTTTCGTCTCTTTTATCTTCAAGAACTCCTTTAGGGGAGTTCTACTTATTAACCAAAGTATGGAAATTTAAGGGAAATGGGGTGGGGACTTACCTCTTTAAGTGAAGAAGACATTGACTAGAAAATTCCGTAGCTTGAGTGATTGTGGAAAACAAAATGGATGATGTTGAAACTCCTTTCTCTGAAGAACTCTCTTTTTCTCTCTCTATTCTTAGTCAGAAAATGGTTAAAAATGAAGGGGATGGGTGCTTTATTGAACAAGGGGTTGGGTTAAAAAATTAGAAATTAGGAGCCCCGACACGGAATGCGGTCAGGAATGCGATCGCATTCCTGACATGCGGTCCGCAAGCCGGTCGCAGAATGGCCCTCAAGATAGGCCAAAACTAAAAACACACTGAGCAGGTATGCGGCCACTATGCGGTCCGCATACACGTTATGCGATTGCATAACCTCCCTCACCAAAAACCAATGGGCAAGAATGCGACAACTATGCGGTCCGCATAACAAGAATGCGATCGCATTCTGGACCGCATAGTTGTCCTTAATTTGGGCTGAAGTCTGCTCAGGTATGCGACCATTATGCGGTCCGCATATACGTTATGCGATCGCATAATGCGTCGCATAACAGCACAATTTCTGGAAAATTTTATCTTTCGAATTCCGGGATACTTTTACACAATCAAGGTCTATTTTAAGAATTTCTACAGTCATAACAACTCGGGGACTTATTCGGCATTATTTTAAACAAGAAATTTTATGGGTCTTTACAAGGATGAAAGCCTAGGTTGCTTTCCTTAATAATCTTCAAAGTTTTAAGAAAGAATTGAAGAATATTTGGTGAGGATCACTTTCTCACTCTAAGGATCTCTCTCTCTAACTCTATAGTATCAGAAAATGAGCTCAAAATAGACTATGTCATATGTGTTATCGACACAGGATCGGGTAAAAATATTAGAAAATATGAGGCCCGACACAGATCTGCGGTCCCATATGCGACCGCATAAGGGTTATGCAGTCCGCAAAGTGACCATAGAAATAACCCTTAGGGGCCTGAAATTTCGGCCCAGGTATGTGACCAATATGTGGCCCGCATACTTGTTTTGCGGTCGCATAATGCACCGCAAAACTCCCTTCGCAGAAACCCAAGATAAATTATGCAACCATTATGCGGTCCGCATAGTTATTATGCAGTCACAATAATTGAACGAAAAGCTAACCTCAAATTGGCCAAATTTTCAACTTCACCCTGCGACCATTATGCAGTCCGTAGAGTGATTATGCGTCCGCATAATGGGTAGCAAAAACTCACATATTTTAAAAAATAGCTCGTTTTATTCCATGTTTGAAGACTAATGAGGCATTACATGTGTCCGATTTATTTGTGAAGGAAGTGGTTAAATTACATGGCATACCTAAACTATCGTTAGTGATAAGGATGCTAAATTATTAAGTCACTTTTGGAGAGTTATTTGGTCGAAGTTGGGAACTAAATTTCCATTTTCTACATCTTTTCACCCACAAACTGATGGGAAAACAAAAGTAGTTAATACGACCTTAGGTAATATGTTGAGAGCTATTTTAAGAGGAAAATAAACTTCTTGGGAAGAACATTTTCCCATGGTAGAGCTTGCCTATAATAGAACTATCCACTCTTCTACCGGTAAGTCTCATTTTGAAATTGTTTATAGATTTAATCCCCTCACCCCCCTTGATTTGTTGCCTTTTCCTACTAATGACATTGTTAATCTTGGTGGTAGGAGTAAGGTTGAAATGTTGAAGAAGATTCATAAACATAAAAGGCTTGCAATTGAACGGAAGAATGAACAAACTGCCTTAAGAAGAAATAAGGTGTCACGACTCAAACCGTTGGGCCGCGAAGGGCACCCAGTGCCTTACCCAACCGAGTACCAACATAACATATATTTCTTATCATACCATCACGGGTAAATGGGTCAGAAGGGCCGTCATGCAATAACAACAACAACAACAAACCCAGTTTGATCCCAACATGTGGGGTCTGGGAGGGTAGTCTGTACGCATACCTTACCCCTATCTAATGCAGGTAGAGAGGCTGTTTCCAATAGACCCTCGACTCAGGAAGGGAAATAATAAGAAGAGGGAAGCAAGGAAGGAAAACAATATCCAATAATAGCAACACATAATACAATACCTGAGGCAAACAAAACCACATACCGTAATAAAAATCAAAGAATATGAAGGGAACTGCATGCTACTAAGACTATCGGTGAACACTACAAACTACCTACTAACCTTCTACCTTAATCCTCGACCTCCACACCCTCCTATCAAGTTTCATGTCCTCAGTGAGCTAAAGTAGCGCCATGGCCTGCCTAATCACTTCTCCCCAGTACTTCTTAGGCCTACCGCGACCCCTCCTAAAACTCTCCATGGCCAACCTCTCACACCTCCTGACAGGGGCATCAATGCTTCTTCTCCTAACATGTCTGAACCATCTCAGCCGCGACTCCCCGCATCTTGTCCTCCACGGAGGCTACTCCAACTCTGTCCCGGATAGCTTCACTCCTAATTCTATCTCGCCTGGTACACCCACACATCCATCTCAACATCCTCATCTATGCTACTCTCATCTTCTGCACGTGAGAGTTCATGACTGGCCAACACTCAGCCCCATACAATATAGCGGGTCGAATCACCACTCGATAAAACTTACCCTTAAGTCTTAATGGCACATTCTTATCACATAGAAAACTGGAAGCGAGCCTCCACTTCCCACCCCGCTCCGAGGCAATGTGTGACATTTTCATCAATGTCCTCGTTACCCTGGATAATAGACCCGAGATACTTGAAACTCACTCTCTTGGGGATAACTTGAGCATCAAGCTTAACCTCTACGTCTACATCATGGGTCTCACTGCATTTGAACTCCAAGTATTATGTCTTGGTTCTACTAAGTTTGAAACCTTTAGACTCCAAATCTGTCTCCAAACCTCCAATCTTGTGTTAACTCTGCTACGCGTCTCGTCAATCAACACTATATCATCGGCAAATAGAATGCACCAAGGCACATCCCCTTGGATGTGATGCGACAGTACAACCATCGCCAAAGGCAAACAAAAATGGGCTAAGAGCCGATCCCTAGTGCAACCCCATCACCATAGGGAAATGATCCGAGTCACCACCCACAGTCCTCAGCCGAGTCTTAGCATCATCATACATATCTTTAATCACCCTAATGTACACTACCGGAATGCCGCTAACCTCCAAACACCTCCAGAGGACCTCCCTCGGAACTTTATCGTATGACTTCTCAAGGTCAATAAACACCATATGTAAGTCCTTCTTCCTTTCCCTGTACTGCTCCACTAATCTCCTTACCAAATGAATCTCTTCCGTAGTCGAATGAACTGACATAAATCCAAACTAATTCTCGAATATAGCCACACACCTCCTCACCCTGGCCTCCACCACTCTCTCCCAAACCTTCATAGTGTGACTCAATAACTTGATACCTCTATAATTGTTGCAATTTTTGATATCACCCTTGTTCTTGTAAAGAGGAACCATCATAATCCACCTCCATTCTTTGGGCATCCTATTTGCCTTAAAAATAACATTAAACAGCCTAGTGAGCCACTCTAAACCTGCCCGCCCCGCGCTCTTCCTGAATTCCACAAGTATTTCGTCTGTCCTTGTTGCTCTGCCCCTGCACATCTTACGCATCGCTCCTTCCACCTCCTCTACCTTAATCCGCCTACTGTACCTAAAATCCCACCGACTCTCAGAGTGCTCCAACTCACCCAGCACAATGCATCTATCCCCCTCCTCATTCAACAGTTTATAGAAGTATGTCTGCCATCCTATCCTAATGAGTACCTTGTCCATCAACACTTTACCATCCTATTCCTTGATGCACTTAACTTGGTCTAAGTCACGGGCTTTCCTCTCCCTCACCTTGGCCAACCGCTACAACCTCTTGTCCCCACCTTCGCCCTCAAGCTCCTTGTACAAATGAGCAAATGCTGCGTTCTTAGCCGTCATAACTGCTAACTTTGCCTCTTTCGTTGCCTTTATGTAACACACCCGATAAGTCCGCTTTTCCTCCTAGTTTGTACTCGCTATTAGCTTTAAATAAGCAGCTTTCTTAGTTTCCAATTTACATTGAACCTCTCCATTCCACCACCAATCCCTTTTATGAACCCTTGGAGAACCCTTCGTGACCCCTAAGACCTCTCTAGAAGCTACCCTAATGCAATCCGCAGTAATGGACCACATTCTAGACGCGTCCCCCATACTCATCCAGGCCCTCACAGCCAAGAACTTCTCCCCTAACTTCTGAGCTTTGTCCTTGGTCAAGTTACCACACTTTATATTAGGTTGCCTGCACCCCACCCTCTTCCTCCTACTCCTCTTGATCTCCAGGTCCATAACTAGGAGCCTATGCAGAGTCGTGAGGTGCTCACTCAGGATGATCTTGCAGTCAGTGCACAGACCTTTATCGCATTTCGTGCATAGAAGGTAATCAATCTGAGTCTTGCCCATTGAATTTCGGAAAGTGACCAGGTGCTCTTCCCTCTTTTGGAAACTCGAGTTAGCTAACCAAATCAAAAGCTCTAGAAAACTCCATATACATGATATGTGTCTACAAGTCTCTAAGTGTACATAAATGTCATAAAGGTCAGGACAGGGCCCCGCCATACCAATGAATACATGTCTAAATCATACTGACCAAATAGGCAACTATGGAGCAAGTGGAGTGCACCAACACCTTCCGCTGAGATTATAGCTTAATTGGAGGACTCTCAACCTGTCTATTGGGACATGTGGGCATGAAATGCAGCATCACCAGGCAAAAGGGATGTTAGTACAAATAAAGTACCGAGTATGTAAGGCAGGAAAATTCGTATACAATAAACATGGAGCAAAGGACTCGACCTGTAAGTATGAATAGCTCTGTGAATCATGAAACATTTATAATCTCATGCATATATGTATTTGTCACGAACTAAACCGATGGGCCACGACGGAAACCCTGTGCCCTTACTCAACTGAGTACCAACGTAACACATCTTTCTCATTACATCAACATTGATAAATGGGCCAGAAGGGCCATATGAGGTAACAAAAACAAAGCATGAGGGAACACTCGACATAAAACAACCCAAACTGATATACTGATTTATACATATGACGTACGAGCCTATAAGGCCAAAATAATCACTCGTACACTATACATAGGCCGACAAGGCAATAAAATCTTTCATATACATGACATATGTCTACAAGCCTCTAAGAGTACATAAATGTCATAAGGCCGGGACAAGGCCCCGACATACCAATCAATACATGTCTAAATCATACTAACCAAATAAGCAACTACGGAGCAAATTGAGCGCATCAACATCTTTCGCTGAGCTGATAGCCTACTTGGAGGACTCTTAACCTGTCTATCGGGACCTAGGGGCATGAATCACAGCGTCCCCAGGCGAAAGGGATGTTAGTACAAATAATGTACCGAGTATTTAAGGAATGAAAAGTAAACAATAGACATGAGAGAAATATGGAGTAAAAGGCTCAACATGTATAGCTGAATAGATTTGTGAATAATTTAGTATTATAATGTCATTCATATGCGTATAAATGTCATACCATGCATGGGTATATTCATTCATAACATCATCAAGCCTCTGAGGGCATCCCATCATATCATCTCGGCCATTGTGGGCAAATCATCAACGTGTACCAACTGATCAGGTGGTGGTGCGTATATAACGCCATAACCTTTTACCATATCCCATATATATACACACAAATATAATACCATATGGTCATAGGTCAATGTAAATGAATGCAATACAGGAGAAGTACGTCAACAAAATCTTTCGAAGTGTCATAAGACCATTATACCTTTGATTAAAATCATGAAATAAACTTTATCAACTTACATATTTTCTGAGACCCATGAACAGATGATACAATAATATGACACATGGGGAATTAAGAACATAAGCATCTCTAGTACTTCTATGAATATAGTCATTTATGGAAATTGTGCATTTGCTCGTTTCATTTTTATCGTATAGAGCATGCCAAAAGAACGAAGGGATAGACTTAACATACCTGAGCCAATTCTCTTCACAATCCCTCTAACATATGTGATGACTAAGCCCCAAGACTCCCTTAATGTGACATCTTGCTTCATGAAGTAAGAGGCACTTATTGGCTTTGTTATCCATTCCATGGGCTGCCACATTGGTGCCTTAATTATCTAAATAATTAACCACCAATCATCTTAATTAATTATTAATATCCCACTAAAATTAAGAATTATCTCAAATTACTTATCATACTACTCACTTTTAACACACCTTATACATCTTACTATCATGGTCATGTGGTACCTTGTATGACACTAATCCATAAATACGGGGTATTTTAGCTCGAGCCGTATTCTACCCCAAAATGTCAAACTTCGACGAACATCCATTTTTTTCGATTTGCTTACCCTCTCACCTTCACGAATATACTTATCACTTGTTTGAAATAGAATAATGCTTACAATCTAAAAATAATCTTATTTCTGAACTTACGTCGATTAACTTACGATAAAACATTAACGTATAAAATTGCGGGATGTAACATCTCATTTTGGAGCTTTCATCAATTTATTTATGGCGTACTTTCACGTACGAAAATATGGGGTGTAACATCATTCCCCCCTTTGGAACATTCGTCCTCGAATGTTGGCTGATGCACTTATCATTCTTATAACCCATAACTCTTACGAATACTTTAGTACTCCTCTTGCAATCTAGGCAATTGTTCTGTGAATGAATCCCAAAGGCCAGGGCCTTCCCCCTTTAGGACTATTTCTCACACCACGACTTATGGTCGGAATCCTCCCAATTTTGTAATTGTTTCTACCTTTTATCATGCAGCATGTACGACCCTGACTTTGTAAGTGCGCCTATGCGACTCTTCTCTCCTTTTTCCTCCAGATTTTAACCAATTCCTAGGCCTTACTTTTTAAGCATATACAAATCTCGATAAGATGTCTCTTTGGGAATCTATAGGTATACTGAAGTTCTTTGTTCGATATTTTGTTGAACTTACGAATATTGTTATATCTTATTTCATGGACCCGGTTTCCATTGGTATGACTTTACTGCATCTAGGTAGGTAATAATATACCATAGGTCTTACTTCGATTTATCGTTGCTGAGGTCTGATACCAAACTCCAGGTTACTCTCGTTGCCTATCCTATATGCTTCCTCATTACTGTTCATCTTAAGAATGACGTCCTTATCTCCTCTCATACATTGGAACCTTATTTATCTATCGTTGATTCACCTTAATGTTGGTCCATATTTTACCACTAATAACTTGATCTTTTATGTAACACTGCCGCTGTTGATACCCAATTTTTCCTCAAATTATTTTAAAACTTGCATATATACTCTCAAAATTACTTTTTATAATAATTGGTATTTTTCATAATTTTCCATATTATTATCAATTTATTTTTCTAATTTATTCAGTACTTTATATCCAATAATAATTCATAAATTATATTACAAATAATTTAAAAACATTTCCTAGCTCAATATATCATTTTTAATCCTATTAGGATTTAATTATTTCACAAACTAGCCAATCTGGCATTATTTGGCTATAATTACAATAACTTTTCAATTATAGCCTAATTGTACATTTTATTCTATTTTAATTCAATAATCCGTTATTTTATACTTTTTAATACTAGTTAATTACCTTAATTTCCTCTATCTAGCCTTATTTTCATTTTATGTAATTGTTAGCTATTTTTATTAATTATTTACCTATTCAATTGGGTATTTAACAAGTAGCCAATTTTTATTTAAAATCTAGCCTAAAATCAACCTAATTCCTAACCCAATCCAATAACCCAATAGACCCCCAAGCCCAAACCTAAATCTACCCGCCCCAATACGGATCCAATCCTGACCGTTGATCAAAATTGATCAACGATCCAGATACCCCCCTTCCTTAATTAACCCCTAACGACTACCCCCTTCCCCTCATTCACTCCCCTCTCATTAATCTCTCTACTCTCTCTCTATCTCTGGTTCTCTCTAGAACCTTCTCGTCTCCTCCTCTCTGATGGACACTGTCCACCTTCTCCGGTCACTTCCCTCGCCGGAAACCATGGCCTCTCATCATCCCCTGGCCCCTGCTTCACCCCATGCCTGTCTGATGATACCTTGAGGCCCTCAGGCGAACCTAGAGTGGTTCAACTCCTCCCATGGTCCCTCATGCCATTTTTCGGCCACCTCCGGCCGTCTGAGTAAGATCTATGGCTTTTCCGGCTAAAGCCGATGACATTTTTAAAGTTTCTTGTTTTCTCTGGGTTCTCTGAAACCCTAACTCCTAAGATTTTCCGATTTTTTCTTTTAGATCTATGATAAATCTGTGTATACTTTAAGCTATTTTGTTGTTTTCTCAAAGGTTCTCTTATTTGTTTCCAAAATAACTCTTCGTTTTCAACTAGGGTTTCGTGACCCCGTTTGAATAACCTTTCCTATGGTTTTTCAGTATTATCCAAGGATCTCTACTATGTATTAGTGATTTATTTAAGCTTCTCTCCTTTATCTGACTCGTTGTGATGAAAACCCTAACTTTAGACCTAAACCCTAAAGTTCCTGATTTGTCTATGTGTTTGCATATGTGTTTGCGTTTCAAGAAGTTCTGTGACTCACTGATATTTTTACCCTATGTTATTCATCTTTGATTTTTCTTGCTTTCCTGTTTATCTCACTGTTCACTCTGTAACTCATATGAACCCTTAATTTCATATGTTCTCACTACTAGGGTTTCTGACTTATTGGCCACAATTTTCAAAACAATATATACATAGTCTTTTTGTTTTTCAAAAGTACATAGACACGAACTAGTCTGCGCAACTCTCTCTCTCACAACTAAACTTGCTCTCTCTATTCTCTCTTCTATGCTACTTGCTACTACTCTAAGTTAGCCGGCTACAAGCCAAGACTACCTACTGTGCATCTCCTATTTTCTGCTTTGTGTTACTGCTTTCTACACTCTACTGGTATGTTCTAATTTAGATTTCAGTCTTCAGACCAATATGTTTCTATTACTGTTGTAATTCATTGTGTTTCGAATCTGCTTGTATCTATTATTCTGTTGTTCAACATGTAACTAGGATCTTGGATTTTATCTGGTATGTCAAGTTCTGCCTTATTTATTAGCATGCCTTTGTGTGTCCAAACCTGCCTCCATGCGAATCTTCTGCTTATGTTTGGTACAGTAGTTTGGGTAGACTCTACTGTCTTGAACTTTTTGGTCTTGTTATGTTAGTATAATTCTATGCTCTACTGTGTCCCCAATGCCTTGAATCCCCTGAACTTTTGTGTGCTGCCTATTACATGTTTGTCATCATGTGTTCTATGTGTTCCCAATCCCTAATATCCCTATGTTCAGTGTGGGTGCTGAACCTGCCTTGGTTCTTTTGTTCCACGTGTGATGCTGAACATGTTTTTGGTTCTGAGTTTGGTCTGTTGCTTGTTGATTGCCCTGCTCTTCTCAAATCTGTTTAATTAAGACAACTTTCCCATTTTATAAAACTATTTCAATTGAGTCTCTCTTTTCAAAACTGTTTCTTACTTAAATTCTCCCAAAACTATGTTGAGCACTCTCACCTTACTCTTAAACCGCTAGGTTCTGCCCCTTTTGTGTGAGCATTGCTTTGGGACCCTTGAGCTCCCTCTGAACTTTGACACACAAGAGCTGGCCTTTCCACACTGCACTTACTCTATCTTGGCTATGAAATCTGGGTGTGAGCACTGTCCGGGAGCCCTTGAGGTCCTTAGGGAACTCTAACACACCCAAATTATGATAAAGGTTGTGAAATAATATATGGCACGGAGGACCTGGAGACTTGGGCCTATTATGAAGGCTCCCTATAGTTAACTTCTTCTTTCCTTACTTTTAGTTATTGTAATTCATATTCAGAGTCCTGTAATAATATTTGTAAAGACAACTATGGGGTTGGATAGTGAAATGGGTGGGTGATATGCATGGTGTAGTATAATTAAGGGTAGAGATCATGTTTCTAGGTTTACTTTTCTCTATGCGCAATAGCAACGATGTTTAGGTACAACATGCCAAGCATTCCATGCATATCATGTTACTTAGGATTTATGGGTATTGTATTCAGCATCTCATTACGCTTAGAAATCCTGTCTATAGGGTAAATAACAACAACAAAATGGCTATTATGATATTCTGCTCATGTATACCTGTTCTGAGATATCATTTAGAAATCCTGCCTTAGAATAAATAATGTTAGCAATCATGTCTCATCATGCCTACGCACTTAGAGATCCTGTTTTTAGGTAAACAACATTAAAAACTATCACCTGTGCTATTCCTGAAACTATGCATAATGCTATGGTTCTATGTGCATTTAGAGATCCTGTCTTAGCGACTGCATAAGCATCATTCTGCGTTAGACAACATGTTATAGGGTGACACTCATCTAACCACACTTGGTCTAAATACAAAACAGTCTTCCTGTTCTAACAAATTGGTAACTTAGTCTCTGAGTATCTGCAACCCCTAGAATTGCATGCTATTAGGTATAACAACCTGGAGTTATCAATAAAGTTGGACAACTACTGCATATTATTCTACACGCCTAGGCAAACCTGAGGTAATCAACCATAAAAAATAAAACTAGAAATGTCTCTGTGATTATGTTTAACTGCCAGCATGTTAAAATTAGTAGGCAAGCCTGATTAGGACTTCCTCTCTGAGTTATGTAATATGACTCTACTATTATCCCTTAGACATTATGCTTAGGATCATAATCTGAATTTAAGACCTTAATTGTGTATGAGACATGCTATTTATGTGCAATATGTGTGGAGGTGTACTTGAGCCTTTATATGGTTTCCATGCTTTTCCCCTTAATTGAAGTCCTATCTGTTTTCATTATGTGCCGCCTTAGTAATTTTCACCTTTTAAAACCTAAGGGTCTGCCTAGCACCTCCCTTATAGGATAGGAGTCCTAATTTCCTCCGGGACTGATAGGAAAGGGACGGGTAACAACATCCAATAGAGGTCGTGACAAACACATGCTTTAGTTACCTTCACGGGGTGGGAGAGGGTAGATATGGACATGATGACCGATGCGCTAATACCACGTGTAGCCCCTCTCTGAGGAGTGTCATACCGGGTATTGCATTGATGTTATCCATATTATAAACAAACCTAGGACATTCTTTCACTTCTCATAAATATGCTTAGATTGTAATTCTTTTCAAAAGCTAGTTCTTCATTAACTGTTTTTTCAAACATTTGTACTTAGACTTAAATCCCCTATTATTTGAGCCTTGTTTATTTGCTAAATTGTACAAATTCACAAAAAAACTGTTTGTCCGGGAACCACACTTGTGGATCCTGAGGGGTGCCTAACACCTTCCCCTTAGGATAATTTTAAGCCCTTACCCTGTCTGTGGTTATCAACGTAGTTATAAATGAACCCCCCTAGGTTCCCTAACGCACCTTTAAAATAGTTAGGTGGAGACTCTTCAAAACGCAAGACCTCCTTCCCAAAAGAAATGAGTTGTCTCAACCAATGTCATAAACCCGATTTCGCGAGAAAAAAGGGGGCGCGACAGCATGGTGACTCTGCTGGGGACATTAGGCTTTTACCATTTCAAACTGTCTTGTGAATTTGTACCTTTACTTTGTTTGATAATTGAACCCTTTCCTTTTCCCCTTTATGTGCAATTAATTGTTTATCTCTTTCAAGTATTTACTCTTCCCAAAAAAAAAAAAAAAAAAAAAAAACTGACATATTCCTTTGTTTCCCTTTGTAACCACTTTAAATCATAATTATTGTATTTACTACTTTCTTAACGTGCAAATACGTGACAACATGCTTATTCATTATTGTATAATCATGCTCAACATTCATACTCCACTCATGCAAAACAAAATACTATAGCAACACTTGATGAGTGGTTGCGCCCTTCCTATATCATTACCCCCTAAATTCGGAAAGGCTTATTTGCGGTAAAACTAGTCGATCAGCGGTGCAGTCGACGGTTCCGTGCCTTTACCCCTTTGCGTTATTTTCTCAATTGTACCAGTCTAAAACCCAATAGAAACCTTACTCTTTATACTGCTGCATGCGTCATGGTCAAACCTAGCCAGGATAAAGTGTTGTCCGCACAATAGCTTTTAAGATAGCCTTGTCCAAAAGTCCACTGGGATTCCCAAAACCCAAACGGACATCATCACGTTCTGTGCATTTATTTGGAGAACTAAATGCTTCATGCTAATTGTTGATGTTAAATAGTCGAGTCTGGTGGGGGTAATGGTCTAACCTTGTTTGCCTTGCAGAAATATGAGGCACGAAGTCCCCAGATTCGGCATGGTCGCCAACATCCACCCAAGATTGCTAACCTGGTGGGAGGACTTACATTCTAGTTACAAAACCCTCGTCAGAAAATATCTGGGTAATCTACCATCTTTCTTGGAGGTCCAACCTAACAACATGATAATAAAGGCTGCTACCTTGTTTAGGGATTGTGAAAGGGTCGTGTTCCGCTTTGGGGACATTGAAATGACACCTTTGCTAGAAGAGATAGGAGGACTGGCCGATCTAACTAGTATACTTAGAGCGAGGCATAATAGAACTGGAGGGAAAATTTCTCAAAAGGGTTGAAGACTGTCAAAAGGCTGAAGGGACCGAAGGTGGACACCTAGCCAGAGCATACCTGTTGCTAGGAATTCGTGAATTGGGGAAGCTGTTCGAGGGAAGCAAGAATGCCGAGTCTGGGGAAGGTCCTTCTGGGACCAAGTAGATATGAATGTCTTTCTTTTACTTTATCAATTTAATGAGGCCAATGGCCATTAGTGACCTTTACTTCTTGTTTATTTAGTGTCATTTTGGGATTCGTCTATTTTCTTATCGATAAAATGAGGCATTTAGCATTTTAAGTTCTCCAAATCAATTTGTCACTAGGCCTACCTCAGGCACAATGAGGTTCCCAAATTAGGACGTGCTTTACATTCCTGCACTATGTGTTTAAATATTACAATACTTTTTATAATCCTCACTGACTTGGCTACCTTTTGTTTTTGTTTTTGTTTTCTTTCTTTTATTATTATTCCCCTCCCCAAAGGTTAGTTCGTGCACTCTGGCATCATCATCCTATCTCACAAGATCCAGGGGCCCTCCACCCACTCCTCCTCCTAGTCCTCCTAAAGGCAAGAACAAGGGCAAGAATAAAATGGAAGATTCAAGCAACATCATAAAGGAGAACACGGTTGAACGGGTAGAGGCCACTGATGGCCAGGGTATTCGAGTTCCTAATGAGAATATGTCATAGCTTGAGCAAAAGTTGTTGAAATTCCAAGAAGAGCTTGATCAGGTTCAAAATCTGGCAAACCTGTCATTTTCCCTCAACATCCCAGACGTCACCCTCCTCAACATTCAAAATCCTACACCTCTACAAAATATCCCAAGACAGCAGACTCATCCCGCACCTCACCATCACGCCACTCCACCAAAGAACCAATGTAACACCTGTCATACCCCAAATAACACTCCACTACTTATCCCGGAACCTCAAAACTCCACAAATGACCATATCTACACCCATGAACCAGGCCACCATAACAATCCTATCTACGTGGAGACCATGCCACACTCCGCTCCACCTATCTCATACACACCTGAATCTGATGGAAAAGATTTGCTTATCGAGAACTTGGCCGAGGAACTTAGGAAGTTGACCAACCTGGTTCAAGGCGTTGAGGAATCAAGGGAATCGAAGGGCTGAATTATGAAGACCTCTACATACAGCCTGATGTCGAACTGCCCGGGGGGTACAAACCTCCGAAGTTCAAAATGTTTGATAGTACAAGTGATCCAAGGGTCCATCTGAGGACCTATTGTGACAAGCTGGTTGGACTAAGGAAGGATGAAAGGGTCCGCATGAAGTTGTTCATGATGAGTCTGAAAGGAGATGCATTGTCTTGGTACATCAGCCAAGATCCCAAGAAGTGGTCAAACTGGGTGAGCATGGCATCTGACTTTATAGACAAGTTCAGATTTAATACAGAGAACGCACCAGACGTGTTCTACATCCAAAATTTGAAGAAGAAGGCCACAGAGACATTTCGTGAGTATGCTACTCGCTGAAGGTCCGAAGCTGCTAAAGTCAGACCCGCTTTAGAGGAGGAGCAGATGAACAAGTTCTTTGTCCGGGCTCATGACCCGCAATACTATGAACAGTTGATGATGATTGAGAACCACAAGTTCTCCGACATTATCAAATTGGGGGAAAGGATTGAAGAAGTTATTAAAAGTGGCATGGTCACAAATTTTGAAGCCTTGCAAGCTACGAATAAGGCTTTACAGTCCGATGGTGTGTCCAAGAAAATGGACGTGGGAGCTGTGATGGTTGCACAAAGAACCAAATCCCCACTCAAATACCAAACTTACCCAACACCTCCACTCGCATATCAACTAACCCCAAATTACCAAGCACCCTCACCCTCATACCAAACTCCACCACCAACTTATCAATCATCTCCGCCACCTACATATCAACCTTCTTCACCCAGATACTCCCAACCCGCTCCTGTCTACCACACTTACAACCCTCAACCATCCCATTATTAATCACCCCCTGCACGCCAAAACTTCCCAAGTCCTCGGCCTAATTTTGATCGCAAACCTCCAAAATAGTATACCGCCATCGCTGAACCCATCGACCAGCTGTACGAGAAGCTCAAAGTTGCTGGTTATGTCACACCCATCCCTGCGGCAACCCCTGAAAATCCTTACTAGTGGGTTAACCCAAACAAATCTTTTGCATACCACTCCGGCATGAAAGGACACACCATCAATGAATGCCGTTCTTTGAAAGACAAAATACAGTCCTTGATTGATAACAAGATCATTGTGGCAAAGGAGCCCGCTCCGAACGTCCGTAACAATCCTCTACCAGACCATAAGGGTGGGGGTATCCACATGATTGAAATAGAAGATGAATGTGATTCCGAGCGATCGATCGGGTTGATCGTAGAAGGGGATAACCCAAAGAAACCAACAATTACTCTCACTCCAATCATAGTCTAGATTCAACCGTCCGAGGATGCCGAGGTAAATATGTCTATACCCCTTGAATTTGAAGCAGCGCCACCCGCAAAGACACCGGTACCAATTGAGCTTGAACTCGTGTCTCCGACAAATGCACCCGCACCATTCGAGGTTGCAATCTTGCCACCCAAGGCACATGTTCCCTTCGAAGTAAGGATAGTCGTGTCGATCCCAGTGGCGATATAAACCACACCACCCTTCTATACAAATGTTGTACCCTAGGACTATACAGCCGAGGCGAGAAGGAAGGGCAAGGTCAGGATTGAAGAAGCTGTCGCAACACAGGGTATGACAAAGAACTGGTAGAGTCTATACCCCTGAACATCTAGCTGAATCAAGCAAGCAGGCTTCCAATCGGCCACCCCTCATTGAGACAGGACCGAACGACCTTTGGAGGAAAGTACATGCCAAAGAGTATTCGGTCATCGACCAGTTGAACAGGACGCCATCACAAATATCCATTCTCTCTTTGCTGCAAAATTCTGAGACGCACAAGAGTGCTTTGTTGAAGGTGTTGAACGAAGCATATGTGCCGAACAATATCACTAGCGGGGAAATGGCCAATATGGTAGGCCAGGTGTTGGAAATCCATAAGATTACTTTTAATGAAGATGAGCTGCCACCTGAAGGGCTAGGGCATAACAAACCAGTGCACATCACTGCACAATGCGAAGATTATTTCATCACCAAAATCTTGATCGATGGAGGGTCCAGTCTTAACATCTGTCCGATGATTACACTCAGGAAATTGGGTAAAGGGCTACATGAGATAAAGGATGGAGCAATCAACGTGAAAGCTTTCGATGGTTCTCAAAGGTCCACCATTGGTGAGATTAGTCTATTCCTGTAGATGGGACCAACCTGGTTCGAGGTCGACTTCCAAGTGATAGATGTACCAGCGTCCTACAACTTGCTATTAGGACGACCGTGGATCCATGATGCTGGGGCCGTAGCATCAACACTGCATCAGGAAATGAAGTTTGAATGGAACCACCAGGAGGTGATTATTCATGGCGATGGTAGCAACCCTATTTACAGCCGCCAGACTATTCCGGCAATCGAAGGAAGAATGAAGCTAGGTGGAGAAACTTACCACCATATTGAACGGGTCAATTCTATCGACAAAGACAAATGGTGGATAGAAAAATCAAAAGCATACTAAGCTAGAGTGGGTACGAGCTTGGCAAAGGGCTCGGCAAGAACCTCCAAGGAATCTCTAAACCCATAAAGCTCAAGAAACATGGTACTACCTTCGGTTTGGGATATGAGTACACCTGGAAGAATTCAATAGCTGGTCGCCACCTTGGTGCGGTCCTTACTACCCACTGGAGCAGCCGATACCGCATCTGGAGCAGACCTTCCAACAAGCCGACATTATTTATGGGTCAGATGAAGAAGAAGCACTTGCAGCAATGAAGAACTTGTTTCTAGAGAACAGTGATATGGACTGTTGTGTTATTCTCGAGGAGGAGGGGGAGGAATGCCCTTCTATACAGGCTGTGAGCAGAGGGGCATATCTCAAGAATTGGACCATCGGGACAACCAAAGCCCGACGAGCCTCGAGGTAGCAAGGCTAAACAAGCGTTATTCATTGTTTTTCTTTGCTAAATGATTAACTTTTCGCATTTTAATTCCTGCAATAAGATCTTCAATGTTTAGAACAATTGTTCAATTTTTCAAAAGCATTTTAAAGACCCGTAAAATTTCACGTCTAAGGTAATTCCTGAATAGGTCCTCGTGTTGTATAACTGTAGAAATTCTTAAAATGGACCCATTTTTGAGTTTAAAGTACCCCGGAATTTGAAAGAGAAATTTTTTTCCAGGAAAATTGCGCGTTATGCGACGCACTATGCGATCGCATAACAGGTATGCGGACCGCATAGTGGTCGCATACCTGGGCAGACCACTGCCCAAATGGAGGATAACTATGCGGCCCAGAATGCGATTGCATTCTGGTAATGCAGACCGCATAGCTGTCGCATTCTTGCCCCATGGTTTTTGTGCGAGGGAAGTTATGCGACGCACTATGCGATTGCATAACAGGTATGCGGACCGCATAGTGGTCGCATACCTGGGCAGGCCACTGCCCAAATGGAGGACAACTATGCGGCCTAGAATGCAATCGCATTCTAGTAATGCGGACCGCATAGCTGTCGCATTCTTGCCCCATGGTTTTTGTGCTAGGGAGGTTATGCGACGCACTATGCGATCACATAACAGGTATGCGGACCGCATAGTGGTCGCATACCTGGGCAAAACGTTTCCAGTTTTGGCCCATTTTGAGGGCCATTATGCGATAGGAATGCAGACCGCAGAGCAGGAATGCAATCGCATTCCTGACCGCATTACGTGTCGGGGCTCCTAGTTTCTAATTTTAAAACCCGACCCCCTATTCAATAAAACACCCGTCCCTTTCATTTTTAACCATTTTCTGACTAAGAGAGAGAGGAAAAAAAGAGAGTTCTTGAGAGAAAAGGTTTCAACATCATCCATTTGATTTTCCTCAATCACTCAAGCCCGGGAATTATCGAGTTATTGTCTTCTTCACTTAAAGAGGTAAGTATCCATCCCATTTCATTTAAATTTCCAGATTTTTTGTTAATAAGTAGAATTCCCCTAAAGGAGTTCTTGAAGATAAAAGTGAAGAACGTTGCATGCATGTTTATTTATTGTCATAATCTAGTAAAACGAACTGGGTTAGGGTAAATGTTCACAAAGAAGGGGTTAAAAATCTAAGGGGTCACCTAGAATTCGATAAAATGCCTAAGCGAGTTCGAATTGTGTTCATGATTCCCAATTCTAAGATGAATGTGTTACATTATGGATTAGATTGACGTTGCTTGACGGTCCGATGATTTGTGATAGAAATTAAAAGGGAAAAATTTCGACACAAGGTATGTATGGCTAACTTTAACCTTTATAGAATCCTCTTGTTGGTGTCCGAGAATACGGTATGTGTACTTTGTTTGAGAATATGTGAATTGATTGTTCAAATGTGTTGAGACGTAAGATTCTATTCCCTGATTGTCCTAGTTGATTGCCATACCACCGTGCTATATGAGATTGTGAAAATGGTGATTCCTTGTGCTTACTCTATCATGTGCAAAGCTCGTTAACTGTTGAATACCTCGGTATGAAAGAACGTACTACCAAACGAAAGGAATGATAACAAATCCAATTGTTGAATGTGTCTATTGCTGTGTAATAAATAATGGAAAGGAAATGTGGATAAACTAATTAAGCTATATGTTGATGGCATACCGTATATGACTCACTGTTTGATAAAGATTTCTGTGGATTTGATTTCATATGGTTAATTGGTTGTTACGAATAAATATCCTTGATGATGAAAATCTTTGTGATTGAAATGTTGGTTGATGTTACTGTCAAATACATTGTTGAACATATCAAAGTGCTAAAGGCTGTGTAGCAAATGATGTAAGTAAATATGGACTAATTTTATTGAGTTAAATGATTGTGGCAACACCATATATGAATTACTGGTTGGTAATGATCATTGTGCCTTGATTTCACATAGTTGTTGGTTGATATGAACTTATGTTCTTGATGATGAAGATCCTTGTGATTTAATTGGTGGATATGAAATGTGATTGTCCGGTGGGATCGGGTTGCACGCCGAAACACGGGGTAATAACGGTGGACGAGGTAATAAGGGTGAGAGAAAGTGATAAGGGTGGCCGAGGTAATAAGGATGGAATGTGATCACATTGAAATAAAAATCTATGAAACTCTTGAATATGGTGGTGTTGAAAAAGAAAAGAGGAATCTGTGAAACTCTTTATTTCAGTTGTTTCTATTTCTGTGAAATGCTTATTGGTTCCATTAACTGTCTCTTATCTGTGTACTGCTTGATTGTACTTGGGGTAAAGTTTGTTCATACATACTAGTACTATTCCACAATACTAACGTCCCTTTTGCCGGGGGCGCTACATCTTTTATATGGATGTAGGTGGTTCCATAGAAGGTAGCTCAGCCCGCCGTTAGTGGTGCCTCCTCTTCATCTCTTCAGCAGTTGTGGTGAGCCCCTCTTCTCCTCGGGGCCGTGTGTGGATCAGACCACCCTCTTTTGCTTATGTTGTAAAGGTATAGTCAGGGCCTTGTTACCGGCAAGTTATGTAAAATCCCTAGTATTCGTAGAGGCTCCGTAGACATGATGTGGGTGTATATATGTATTTTTGGGTAGTAACTGTACGTACTCGGGACCGTGGACCACGTTGGAAAGTTATGTATGTACTATGTATGTTTGAATATCAATTGTTGAAATGCTAAAATAGGAAAATAATGGAGTTATGTTTTAAAATGTACTTCGAATTCAAATTCGGCTGACTCATATGAAATAATGTATGTTATGAACGCGGGGTAATACGTTGGGCAGGAAAGGCAATCCAGGTACGCTTGACTGGGTTCATCCAGTTTGGCGCCGATCTCGTCCTTCGATTTTTAGGGTGTGACAAACTTGGTATCAGAGCCTAAGGTTTTAAAAGTGTCCTATGATGTCTCGGAGCCGTGTCTAGTAGAGCCCTTCTTATCGAGGTGTTGTCGACCACATCTATAATTAGGGGGCTGCATGGACATTTAGGAAAATACCCTTTCATTGTTACTCTGCATCGTGCGATGGAGTGAAAGGTGAGAATGTCTTTATCTAATTCGTGCATTGTCCTAATTTTCAATAAATGGCGCCCAAGAAGAGAGCTGGACTTAGCCTAGAGGCAAATGCCACCCCGAGTGTGGCCATACATCCTTTATCTGATGGTGCGGGTGAGAGTGATTCCCCGACCTTGAATCTGCCTGACTCTTCCGTGCCAGGCAAGTCTATCCCTATTCCTGCTCCAGCGGAGGGTACTGAAATCCCTCCCGCCGATGTTCCTGATCCTTCCTCAGTTCCAGCTTTCTGTCCAGTATTTCTGATGGGGACCTCAGGGGAGCTATTTAGATGTTGACTCAGTTAGTGTCCTCCCAGGCCCAAAGATCTCAGGCTGCCCTTGCGTCCTCTAGCGAGGATGGGGATTCTTCAGGTTCTAGCGTCAACCAGTTTTTGTGGTTAGCCCCTCCAGAGTTCATAGGCACCGACCCAGAGGTCCATCCTCAAGAGATTATAGATGAAATGTACAAGACTCTCCGGGTTATGAAGGCTACTGAAAAAGAGGGAGTTGAGTTGGCTTCCTATCGTCTAAAGGGAGCAGCATATTCATGGGTTGAGATATGGGAGAGTTCCCATGGAGAGGGGAGCCCTCCGGCGAGGTGGGTTGAGTTCGTAGATGCTTTCATGGATCATTTCTTGCCTACCGAGACTATGGCAGCCCGTGATGCATAGCTTGAGGTCCTTAAGCAGGGCCACATGAGTGTGTGGGAGTACCATATGGAGTTTGTGCGCTTGTCCAAGTATGCTACCCACATGATGCCGTCTATGGAGGCTAGAGTTCGTCTGTTTGTTCAGGGCCTTGGTCCCTTGGTTGTCAATGAGGCTGCTACGGCTGTGTTGCATACGGATATGAACTACAGGAAGATTGTGGGTTTTTCCCAGGCTACAGAGGCTCGGAAATTGAAGATAAGAATGGAGAGAGGGGGTAGTAGTAGGGCCCGATTAGCGGGCAACCCTGGGAGCTCAGTTTGAAGTGGGAGATCAGCCATTCGGAGAGGGTCATCAGGGCCATCTTAGTCCTATGCTTAGTCCTCAGCCAGTGCACCGCCATCAGGGCACAGTTATCAGTAGGGAGGTTGTTTTGGGCCCGATTTAGATAGCAGGAGGTTCCACCGGTCAGGTCGTTCTGGTGGGAGGTTTCAGTAGCAGTGGAGGGCCCCATGCCCTAAGTGTGGAGGTTCCATTCTGAGCCATGTTACTTGGATATTACGGCATGCATCAGATGCAGAGTGAGAGGTCATACCCAGTGGAATTGTCGTGCGCCCAATCAGGGCACGGGTAGGGGAACTAATCAGCCGTCCGGTTCTTCGGCCGCGACATCTTCAGCACACCCTCCAGCTCCAGCAGGGCGCGGTGCAACTAGGGGTAGAGCACTGGGTCATGGGGGACCCAGTCGGTTCTATGCTTTGAGTGGTCGCCAGAGTGTGGAGGCTTCTCCAGATGTTGTCACAGGTATTCTGACTGTAAAAACGCTTGGTGTTTATGCTCTTATTGATTCGAGGTTCTCTTTGTCTTATGTTACTCCATTTATTTCTTCGAGTTTTGGGATAGAACCCAAACAACTTCTTGAGCCGTTCCCAGTGTCGACTCCGGTTGGTGATTCTATTAGGGTCGCGCGAGTCTATAGGAATTGTGTTGTCACGGTGCGTGGTCGAGATACCACGACCGATCTTATTGAGTTAGAAATGGTAGATTTTGATGTTATCATGGGAATGGATTGGGTTTACTCGTGCTTTGCTAAACTCGACTGTCGAACCAGAGTTATGATGCTCGAATTTCCTAACGAGCCCGTTATTGAATGGAAAGGGAATGATGTTGTGCCGAAGGGCAGGTTTATTTCCTATCTTAAAGCCTCCAAGATGATCAGGAAATGATGCATCTATCATTTGGTCCGGGTTGCGGACACCACCTCAAAGGTGCCTACTCCCGAGTCCGTGCCGGTTGTGAATGAGTTTCTTGAAGTGTTTCCGGATGAGCTTCCTGAGATTCCGCCAGATAGAGAGATTGATTTCGGGATTGATATATTGATAGATACGCAACCAATATCTATTCCACCTTACAGAATGGCGCCAACAGAATTGAGAGAGTTAAAGGAGCAATTGAAAGATCTATTAGAAAAAGGTTTCATTCAGCCAAGTGTGTTGCCTTGGGGCACACCGGTTCTTTTTGTCAGAAATAAAGATGGATCGATTCGAATGTGTATTGATTATCGGCAGCTCAACAAGGTCACTATCAAGAATAAATATCCACTGCCTCGGATAGACGATTTGTTCGATCAGGTTCAAGGTGCTAGGTTCTTCTCAAAGATTGATTTACGGTCAGGGTACCACCAGTTAAAGATCAGGGAGAAGGATATTCCTAAGACCGCCTTCAGGACTCGTTATGGGCACTTTGAATTTTTGGTCATGTCTTTTGGGCTAACCAACTCCCCATCAACTTTTATGGATCTTATGATTCGGATTTTCAAGCCGTTTCTTGAATTCTTCGTGATAGTCATTGATGATATCCTCGTTTATTCGCGAAGTCAGGAAGATCATGCTAATCACCTCAAGGCAGTTCTGCAGACTGTCCATCAGCACCAGTTGTATGCAATGTTTTCAAAATGTGAGTTTTTGCTAGAATCAGTCACCTTTTTGGGCCATGTTGTTTCTAGGGAAGGGATTCAAGTTGATCCCCAAAATATTTTAGCGGTAAAGGATTGGCCTAGACCAATGACCCCGGCAGAGATTCGTAGTTTCTTAGGTCTAGATGGGTATTATCAGAGATTTGTGGAGGGATTCTCTACTCTCGCCTCCCTATTGACTAAGCTGACGCAGAAAGTAGTTAAGTTTCAGTGGTCCGATGCCTGTGAAAAGAGTTTTCAGGAATTGAAGTCGAGATTGACTTCGGCACCAGTGTTGATCTTGCCAGAAGGTTCGGAGGGATTCATGGTTTATTGTGATGCTTCGAGAGTTGGTTTGGGGTGTGTGTTGATGCAGTGTGGTAAGGTTATAGCGTATGCTTCAAGACAACTCAAGAATCACGAGAAGAATTATCCGACGCATGATTTGGAACTCGTAGCGGTTGTGTTTGCATTGAAAATTTGGCGGCATTATCTTTATGGGGTCCATGTGGACGTGTTCACAGACCACAAGAGTCTTCAGTATTTATTTAAGCTGAAGGAGTTGAATTTAAGGCAGCGAAGGTGGTTCGAATTGATCAAAGATTATGATATAAATATTTTGTACCATCCAGGAAAGGCGAATGTGGTAGCCGACACTCTTAGTCGGAAATCCATGGGTAGCTTGGCGCATTTAGAAGCCGGTCAGAGGCCTTTGGCTCGAGAGGTTCACCAATTGGCCAGTCTTGGGGTCTGTCTTTCGACCTCAGACGAGGGGAATGTCGTGGTGCGTAATGGAGCGGAGTCTTCGCTTGTAACAAAAGTCAAGGAAAAGCAATTCAGAGACCCATCATTGATACAATTGAGGGAAACAATTTTAAATCACAAGATTTCAACTTTTTCACTCGGCAATGATGACGGTGTATTGCAGTGTCAGGGGAGACTATGTGTTCCAGATGTGGATGATCTCCGGGAGAGGGTAAGAGCAGAGGCTCATAATTCCAGGTATTCTGTTCACCCAGGTTCTACGAAAATGTATCACGATCTCAAGGAGATTTATTGGTGGGATGGTATGAAGAGGGGTGTGGCGGACTTTGTGTCTAGATGTTCGAATTGTCAGCAGGTGAAGGCCGAGCATCAGAGGCCCGGTGGTTGACTCAGCTTATGGAAATACCGATGTGGAAATGGGAGATGATCAATATGGACTGTAACGACCCGACCGGTCATTTTGCATTATTGGACCCCGTTTCCCTATATAAGTCTTTCCATAGCGGCTTCTTGTGATTTGTGACTTGCGAGGACTGGTGGTTCAGGATTTGGTAGTGTTTTGAGCAGTATAGGAACACTTGGTTCCTTAAAGTTGGCCTATTTGGCCAAGTTTGACTTCGGTCAACATTTTGAGTAAACGACCTCGGAATCGAGTTTCGATAGTGCCAGTAGCTTTGTATAATGATTTTGGACTTGAGCGTATGTTCGGAATGGGTTTTTGATAACCCGGGAGCGTTTCGGCACCCGATATAGAAATAAGGATTTCCTTAAATTTGAAATTTGGTTTGGAACGTAATTTTATGATATCGAGGTCCTAAAGAAATTTTGAGATCGGGAATAGTTCCGTTATGTCATTTATGACTTGTCTGCAAAATTTGAGGTCATTCCGAGTATTATAGGTCGGTTCGGCGCATTGTTTTAGAAATCAAGAATTTGAGAGTAAAGTTATGAATTCAGGGGTTTTGGGGTGTGATTTTGAGTTTTAGCGTTGTTTTGGGTGTTTCGAGGGTTCGAGCGAGTCCGTATTACGATTTAGGACTTGTTGGTATTTTTGGACGGGGGCTCGGGTGGTCCCAGGTGCCTCCCGGACACCCCACGAGGCCAAAAACCAGCTAAAACAACTGTTGGTGCAGCTGTTGCTGGTGTGACCGCAGGTGCGGTTGCCCAGCCACAGGTGCGGGACCGCTCCTGCGGTCCAAGCCTCGCAGGTGCGGAACAAATTCCGCAGGAGCGGGTCCGCTGGTGCGATCCCCAGCCCCCTTGCCATTTTTTCGCAGGTGCGGTCCCAAGGTCGCAGGTGCGGAAACTCCTGTAACAACAGTATAAATATTCCAAAATATGGGATTCCTTCACTTTCTCCCATTTTTCAACACCATTAGAGGACCTCCAAGTTTGAGCAGTACCTTCCACGACCTATCTAGTGTCAAGGTGAGTAATTCCTCTTTAATTTCCTAATTTATACATGGAATTCAACTAGAATTAACTACTAAAACAACAAGAATCAAGATTTGGGTAGCAATTAGGGCTCTTAAGGAAATTGGGGAACTTTCCATTTAAGTCCATGAATTTGAGTAGAAAACATATATTAATGATCCATAGGCTATGGGTGAGCGATTCCTTCGAGAATTTTCGGAATTCGGGCATGCGGGCTCGGGGTTGAATTTAGTAATTCTTCAACGATGATGAATTTTGAACAAAATAGGATAAATCTTCTTATTTGATCATGAATTGATGTATTTGCTATACTTGACTAGTTGCGAGACCTCGAGGGTAGATCTCGGAGTTTTCGGGCGCATCTTTGATCTGAGGGTTAGTTTCGCCACGAGGTGAGTCTCCTTTCCACCCTTGTAAGGGGGAAAATGTCCCCATAGGTTCTTGATTGCTGTGTGTACATGTTGTGGGGGACCACGTACGTACCAAGTGATGAGATTCCGTACGTGGTGACTGTATTGCTATGTCGGGTAGCCTTAGGATTCACAAGCATGCTTCTATGTGCCCTATCTGTACCTTCGTATGTGTTATGAGTTACGAGTTGTAGTTACTGTTGAGATGATAAGGAAAAGTGAGGTATCATGATTTAAAATCCTAGGCGATTATCCGTTGTATGGGCACATTCGTGTTGAGTTCACTGTTGAGTTGGTACACATTTGTACTTATATATGCGCACTTGTTATCGAGTCAGCACACGAGTCGCAGGTATGATGCGCGATCGTGGATCAACTTATTATTATCGAGTCAGCACACGAGTCACAGGTATGATGCGCGATCGTGTGTCAGCTTATTATTATCGAGTCAGCACACGAGTCGCAGGTATGATGCGCGATCGTGGGTCAGCTTATCATTATCGAGTCAACACACGAGTCGCAGGTACGATGCACGATCGTGGGTCAGCTTATGATTATTGAGTCAGCACGCGAGTCACATGTATGATTCGAGACCATGGGTTAGCTTATGACCTCAGTCCTTATGACCACCCTTATGACTCCGACCGGTTGTCTTGTCCTTGTATATGTATGAACAGTTTTCCAGGGTCACTTATAGTCAGACACGTCAGGTATTTGGTAAGAAGGGAATAAAGTACACTGTCGTCCATTTCCAATTATTTCCTGGAGTACTTCTTGTGATATGCACTTGTTGTTTACTATTTTATCTGCCTACTGCTTTCGGTCATATCCTGTCATTTATTATATTACTGGACCTTAGTGAGTGTCTAGTCGACTTCTCGTCACTACTTCGTCGAGTTTAGATGGGATACTCACTGGGTACATATTTATGTACTCATGCTGCACTTCTGTACTTGACTGTACAGGTCCTGAGGCTAGTATATCTGGTTATCAGACTGGAGCTAGGTATTGATTAGAGTTGATTTGACTTCACGGTGAGCTGCTCCTCTTGACGAACTCTGGCAGCACCATGGAGTTTTCCTGTGTTATTTTTCCGTCTATTTCATTCAGACAGTGGGATATTATGTATTGTCTTTTGTATATCCAGTTTGTATGCCCGTGGCACTCGTGACACTAGTTCCTGGCACACACACGTGGTGGTTATTCTGGGTTTGGGGCTGTCTATATATATGCTTATCTTTTGGCCCCCCGTATCTTTACAGATATACCATTTATCAGTAAGTTATCATTTTTAGACATTATGCTTTAAGCTTGTTAAAATTGGTAAATATTGAACTATGAAACTAAATGGGACAGGGAACACTTAGTGTAATTCATGTTGGCTTGCCTAACCCCGCAGTTGGGTGCCATCACGACCTGAGTTATGATTTGGGTCGTGACATGGACTTTGTGGTAGGGTTACCTCGCACTCAGCACAAGTTCGACTCAATTTGGGTGATAGTGGATTGACTCACGAAATCAGCTCACTTCTTGCCAGAGTCCACCAATACTGCAGAACAGTACGCTCAGTTGTATATCAAGGAAATAGTCAGACTTCATGGGACTCCAGTTTCTATTATCTCGGATCGAGGGGCCCAGTTCACAACTAACTTTTGGAGGAAATTTTAGCAAGGTTTGGGTACTCAGGTAAATCTCAGCACAACTTTCCACCCACATACGGACGGTCAAGCAGAGCTGACTATTCAGACACTTGAGGATATGTTACGGGCTTGTGTTTTGGATTTCAAGGGTAGCTGGGATGATCACTTGCCGCTTATAGAATTTGCTTACAATAACAGCTTTCATGCTAGTATTCAGATGGCCCCATTTGAGGCATTGTACGGAAGGAGATGTAGATCTCCGATAGGATGATTTGAGGTTGGTGAGGCATAATTGATAGGGCCAAATCTTGTGCACAAAGCTATGGAAAAAGTTAGAGTCATTCAGAAAAAGATGAAAACTTCTCAGAGTCGTCAGAAATCTTATGTGGATGTTCGTCATAGAGATTTAGAGTTTCAAGTAAATTATTGGGTATTCTTGAAGGTGTCTCCCATGAAGGGAGTCATGCGATTTGGAAAGAAAGGGAAATTGAGCCCAAGGTATGTCATACCATATCGGATCGCTCAAAGGATATGGAAAGTCGCGTATAGGCTGGAATTGCCCCCAGAAATATCATTAGTACACCCGGTATTCCATGTGTCTATGTTGAAGAAGGTAATTGGAGATCCATCAGCCATCGTGCCAGTTGAGACCATATGCGATTAATGAAGAATTGTCATATGAAGAGGTTCCAGTTGCTATTCTTGATAGGCAAGTCCGTAGATTGAGAAACAAAGAAATTGCTTCTGTTAAAGTGTTGTGGCAAAGTGAACGAGTCGAGGAAGCCACGTGGGAAGCAGAAAATAAAATGAAAGAAAAATATCCCCATTTTTTTGAACAAGTCTAGTAGTGATCGTGAGAATCGCCATCTCTAGGTGAATACACCCTTGTGTTTGATCTTGTGTAAAAACACCTCACTCTCCTGACTTTTCTTGTTATTGTAACATCTCAAGTTGTGCCATATTTGTGTATGTTGTGATTATTTGAGTAATGTGCAGCTCTTTGAAGTAAGCTAAAGTTATGTGCAAACTGTTGGAGTAAATGAAATTATGTGAAACTCATGTGATGGTTAAATGATTAATTGAAATGTAGATTGTTAATGATTAATGGAAGTGTATATGGCATGTTGAAGTAATTGAATATATGCGAGTTGTTGAGGTAACATGGTTATATACAAGTTGTTAGAATAACTGCATTATGTAGCATTAAATTGGAAATGTGTTTCCGGGGCTCTCTAACAGGTAGATAGGCCTAATTACAGAGGAAACTCTGGTGAAATTTTAAGAAAATATCGGAGTTAGTAAAAATTTGGGGGTTGGCATAATGTGTTTTCCAAAACCGAATGATTTACCGATCCTAATTCGAGGACGAATGATTTTAAGTGGGGGAGGATGTAAAGACCCGTAAAATTTCACGTCTAAGGTAATGCCCGAATAGGTCCTGGTGTTGTATAACTATAGAAATTCTTAAAATGGACCCATTTTTGAGTTAAAAGTACCCCGGAATTTGAAAGAGAATTTTTTTCCAGGAATTGGGCGTTATGCGATGCACTATGCGATCGCATAACAGGTATGCATACCGCATAGTGGTCGCATACCTGGGCAGGCCACTGCCCAAATGGAGGACAACTATGCGGCCCAGAATGCGATCGCATTCTGGTAATGCGGACCGCATAGCTGTCCTCCATTTGGGCAGTGGCCTGCCCAGGTATGCGACCACTATGCGGCCCAGAATGCGATCGCATTCTGGTAATGCGGACCGCATAGCTGTCGCATTCTTGCCCCATGGTTTTTGTGTGATTGAGGTTATGCGACGCACTATGCGATCGCATAACAAGTATGCAGATCTAATAGTGGTCGCATACCTGGGCAGAATGTTTCCTGTTTTTGCCCATTTTGAGGGCCATTATGCGACAGGAATGCGGACCGCAGAGCAGGAATGTGGTCACATTCCTGACCGCTTTCCGTGTCGGGGCTCCTAGTTTTTAATTTTAAAACCCGACCCCCTGTGAAATAAAACAGACCTCCACTTCATTTTTAGGCATTTTTTGACTAAGAATAGAGAGAAAGAAAAAGGAGAGTTCTTAAGAGAAAGGGTTTCAACATCATCCATTTGATTTTCCTCAATCACTCAAGCCCGGGAGTTATCGAGTTTTTGTCTTGTTCACTTAAAGAGGTATGTCTCCACCTCATTTCCCTTAAATTTCCAGATTTTTGGGTAATAAGTAGAACTCCCCTAAAGGAGTTCTTGAAGATAAAAGTGAAGAACCTTGCATGCATGTTCGTTTATTGTCATAATCTAGTAAAAGGGAGCGGGTTAGGGTAAATGTTCAAAAAAAAGGGGTTAGAAATCTAAGGGGTCACATAGCATTCGATAAAATTCCTAAGCGAGTTCGAATTGTGTTCATGATTCCCAATTCTAAGATGAATGTGTTACATTATGGATTAGATTGACGTTGATTGACGGTCCGGTGATTTGTGATAGAAATTAAAAGGGAAAAATTTCGACACAAGGTATGTATTGCTAACTTTAACCTTTGTAGAATCCTCTTGTTGGTGTCCGAGCATACGGTATGTGTACTTTGTTTGAGAATATGTGAATTGATTGTTCAAATGTGTTGAGACGTAAGATTCTATTCCCTGATTGTCCTAGTTGATTGCCATACCACCGTGCTATATGAGATTGTGAAAATGGTGATCACTTGTGCTTACTCTATCATGTGCAAAGCTCGTTAACTGTTGAATACCTCGGTATGAAAGAATGTACTACCAAACGAAAGGAATGATAACAAATCCAATTGTTGAATGTGTCTATTGCTGTGTAGTAAATAATGGAAAGGAAACATGGATAAACTAATTAAGCTATATGTTGATGGCATACCGTATATGACTCACTGTTTGATAAAGATTTTTGTGGCTTTGATTTCATATGGTTAATTGGTTGTTACGAATGAATATCCTTGATGATGAGAATCTTTGTGATTGAAATGTCAGTTGATGTTACTGTCAAATACGTTGTTGAACGTATCAAAGTGCTAAAGGCTGTGTAGCAAATGATGAAAGTAAATATGGACTGATTTTATTGAGTTAAATGACTGTGGAAACACCATTTATGAATTACTGATTGGTAATGATCATTGGGCCTTGATTTCATATAGTTGTTGGTTGATATAAACTTATATTCTTCATGATGAAGATCCTTGTGATTTAATTGGTGGATATGAAATGTGATTGTCCAATGGGATCGGGTTGCACGCCGCAACACGGGATAATAAGGGTGGACGAGGTAATAAGGGTGGACGAGGTAATAAAGGTGAGACACGGTAATAAGGGTGGTCGAGGTAATAAGGATGGAATGTGATCACATTGAAATGAAAATCTATGAAACTTTTGAATATGGTGGTGTTGAAAAAGAAAATGGGAATCTGTGAAACTCTTGATTTCAGTTGTTTCTAATTCTGTGAAATGATTGTGTAAAGACCCGTAAATTTTCTTGCTTAAAATAACGCCCGAATAAGTCCCCGAGTTGTTATCTCTATGGAAATTCTTAAAACGGACCTTGATTTTTGTAAAAGTACCCTGGGATTTGAAAGAACTTAATTTTTCCAGAAATTTAGGTGTTATGCGATGCACTATGCGATCGCATAACGTGTATGCAGACCGCATAGTGGTCGCATACACGGGCAGATCACTGCCCAGCTGAAGGGGTGTTATGCGACGCACAATGCGATCGCACAACGTGTATGCGGACCGCATAGTGGTCGCATACACGGGCAGAATGTTTTCAACTTTTGGCTCACCAGGGGGCCATTCTGCGGTCCAATATGCGGACCGCATGTCAGGAATGCGATCGCATTCCTGACCGCATATTCGACACGGTCTTTTAATTTTCTAAATTTTTATACCCGACCCCAGTTTCACTTAACCCCTGCCCCCTTTCATTTAACTGGTTTCTGAACAAAATAGAGGGAAGTGAGAGTAGGTTCTAGAGAGTGAAGTCCTCATCTTCCCCAAATTGGTCCTCCATCTCTACCCAGGCTTGGAAGTTTATCAAGTAGTAGTCATCTTCTTCATCATAAGTGGTAAGCCTTCACCCTATTTTCTCAAATTCCAGGGATTTAACTAAGAATAAAACACACATAGGTTTGTTCTTGGGGATGAAAAGTTGGGACCTTGCATGCATGTGAATAATCTTCCATAACCTAGAAAAGGGAAGCAAGTAGAGTAATCTTTCACTAAAAAGGGTTTAGTCAATCTAAGGGATCACATAGTGTTTGATAAAATGCTCAAATGAACTCGAGACTCCTAATTCTAAGGTAAATATGTTGCATTGTGAACTAGATTGACGGTGCTAGGCGGTTCGGTGAATTGCAATAGAAATTAAAAAGGGAAACTCGACTCCAGGTATGTATGGCTAACTTTAATCTTTGTAAAATCACTTGTGGTGTTCGAGCATACGGTACGTGTATTGTTATGAATATGTGCAACTGGTTGTCCGAATTATGTTGAAGCGTGAAGTGTATTACTTGTCTGTCTTTAGTTGATCACCACACTACCATGCTTTGTAAAACGGTGCTAGGAGGATAATGAATCCAAGAGTATGAATGTATATGCTAAAGGCTATGTAAAGAAGTTGTATTCTTATTGCTGAAATTTTCTGTGATTGAACTGTGATTTGTCATCGTTGATATGAGATGTGATTACTTGGTGGGATCGGGTTGCGCGCCGCAACATGGGAGATAAGGGTGATATGTGAGAAGTGATAAGGGTGTGATTGTGATTGTCAGGTGGGATCGGGTTGCGCACCGCAACAGAAGAAATAAGGGTGAAATGTGAGAAAGGACAAGGTTGGAATTGAGATTGTGATTATGATGAAGTGAAAATTGTGAAACTTCCATCGTGCATCTTTCTATGTCTTGTGCAGTGATTGTGTGACCCTCTGTCTGTCTCTTGCCTGTGCATTATTGAGTTTACTTAGAGTAAAGTTTGTTCATACATACTAGTACAATTCATATGTACTGACGTCCCTTTTGCCGGGGGCGCTGCATTCTTGTGATGATTGTAGGTTGTTCTATAGCAGGTACTCCAGTCCACCGACTGTAGTGCCTCCTCTACGTCTTATCAGCTGTTTTGGTGAGCCCCTCTCCTCTTGGGGCCCAGTGTGGTTCATGCCACCTTTTCTTCCGGATTCTTATTTTGGTATTTGTGTAAGGTATATCCGTAGCCTTGTTACCGAAAAGTATTATATAACTCATTCGTACTCTTAGAGGCTCCATAGACAGTAAATGTGGGTTAGTTACTTATGTATTTTGGGCAGTATGACTCTTAAACCACGTAAAGTAAAACTGTGTGTTACGTATATTTTGTAAGTATTGTACTACATGTTGGTAATGACAGAATTATATGGTTTAATTTCAGATTGTAAGAATGCGTCTTAATTGTAACTGAATAATGTACATCGGAAATTTCGGGGTAATACGTGGGAAGGAAAAAGAAATCCAGGTCCGCTTGACTGGGGCTTGACAAACTTGGTATCAGAGCCTAAGGTTTTAAAAGAGTACTAGGATGTCTCGGAGCCGTGTCTAGTAGAGCCCTTCTTATCAGTGTGTTGTCGACCACATCTCTAATTAGGGGGCTACACGGACATTTAGGAAATTACTCTTTTCATTTTTATTCTATATCGTGCGGTGAGATGGAGAGTGAAAATGTCCTTGTCTAATTCGTGCTTTGTTCCGAAAGTTTCAGTAACGGCACCAAAGCAGAGAGCTCGACTCGGCCTTGAGGCCAATGCCACCCCAAGTGTGGTTGTGAATCATGTACCTGGTAGTGCGGGTGAGAGTGACTCCCCGACCTTGAATTTGCCGGACCCTTCTATTCCAGATCAAAGCATTCCTGTTCCTGCGGCGGCGGAGGGTGCTGCAATCCCTCCCGCTGACATTCCTGATCCCTCTACGGTTCCATCTTCCGGTCCCAGTACGTCCGATGGGTACCTCAGAGGAGCTATTCATATGTTAACTTAGTTGGTGGCCGCCCAGGCTCAAAAATCTCATGCTACCCCTGCGTCCTCCAGCGGACAGGGAGATTCTGCCGGCTCCAGAGTCAACCAGTTTCTGTGGTTGGCCCCTCCAGAGTTCTCAGGTACGGATCCAGAGGCCGATCCACAAGATTTTCTTGATGAGATGTGCAAGACCCTTTGGGTGATGAAGGCTACAGGGACAAATGGGTTTGAGTTAGATTCGTACAGGTTGAGGGGAGCAACATATTCCTGGTTCGAGATGTGGGAGGGTTCCCGTGGAGAGGGAAGTCCTCCGGCTAGATGGAGCGAGTTCGTGGATGCGTTCATGGATCACTTTTTGCCTGCCGAGACTGTGGCAGCCCGTGCTACTGAGTTTGAGGTCCTCAAGCAGGGCAGTATGAGTGTTTGGGAGTACCACATGGAGTTCGTAAGGTTGTCCAAGTATGCTCCCCAGTTAGTGTCGACCATGGATGCTCGAGTTCGACGATTTGCTTAGGGTCTCAGTCCTTTGGTTGTGAATGAGGTTGCTACAGCGGCTTTGCACTTGGACATGAATTATGGGAAGATTGTGGGATTCGCTCAGGTTACAGAGGCTAGAAAGTTGAAGATACATGCAAACAGAGAGAGTAGCAGCAGGGCCCGGTCGGTGGGTCACTTAGGGAGCGTAGTTTCAGGGGGGAGACCAGGGGAGGGGACCATCAGGTCCATCCCAATTTTATGCACACTCTTCAGCCAGTGCACCGCCATCCGTGCACCGTTATCAGCCGAATAGCCATTGGAGATCAGGATCCGACAGCTGGAGACCCCATCAGTCAGGTCATCCCGGAGGAAGGTTTCAGCAGCAGGGGAGGGCTCTGTGCCCTCAGTGCGGAGGGTTCCATACTGAGGCCTGTTATTTGGATCGCCCGATATGCTACAGGTGTGGGGTGAGGGGTCATCTTAAGCGGGATTGCCGCGCGCCCAGCCAGGGCTTGGGTAGGGGGTTTGCCCAGTCATCCGGTTCTTCAGCCGCCAAATCTTCAGTGCGTCCTCCAGCTTCAGCATGACGTGGTGTAATTAGGGGTGGGGCTCGTGGTAGAGGCGGACCCAGCCGATTCTATGCTTTGAGTGGTCGCCAGAACTTAGAGGCTTCTCCTGATATTGTCACAAGTATTCTGAATGTTCAAGCACTTGATTGCTATGCTCTTATTGATCCGGGATCCTCCTTGTCCTATGTTACCCCGTTTATTTCTTCAAGTTTTGATATAGAACCCGAACAGCTTCATGAGCCGTTCTCTAATCAACTTCGGTTTGTGATTCTATTACACCAGCGCAAGTCTATAAGAATTGTGTTGTCACGGTATGTGGTCGCGTTACCACGGCCGATCTTATTGAGCTTGAGATGGTAGATTTTGATATTATTATGGGAATGGACTGGCTTTATTCGTGCTTTGCTAAGCTCGACTGGCGAACGAGAGTCATGAGACTCGAGTTTCCTAATGAGCCGGTTATTGAGTGGAAGGGGAATGGTGTGGTGCCGAAAGGTAGGTTTATCTCCTGCCTTAAGGCCTCGAAGATGATTAAGAAGGGGTGTATCTATCATTTGGTCCGGGTCGCGGACACCGCTTCAGAAGTGTCGGCCCCCGAGTCCGTGTCAGTTGTGGATGAGTTTCTTGAAGTATTTTCAGACGAGCTTCCAAGGATTTCGCCAGATAGAGAGATTGATTTTGGGATTGATGTACCACCAGATACGCTGCCAATATCTATTCCACCATACAGAATGGGGCCAGCAGAGTTAAGGGAGTTAAAGGAGCAGTTGAAGGATTTATGAGTTAAGGTGTTCATTCGGCCGAGTGTGTCACCGTGGGGTGCTCCGGTTCTTTTGTTAGAAAGAAGGATGGGTCGCTTTGGATGTGTATTGATTATTGGCAGCTCAACAAGGTCACTATAATAAACAAGTATCCATTGCCTCAAATAGATGATTTGTTTGATCAATTGCAAGGTGCGAGGTTCTTCTCCAAAATTGATTTACGGTCTGGGTATCATCAGTTGAAGATCAGGGAGCAGGATATTCCTAAGACCGCCTTCAGGACTCGTTATGGTCATTTTGAATTTCTGGTAATGTCCTTTGGGCTGACCAATGCTCCAGCAACTTTTATGGGTCTTATGAATCGAATTTTCAAGCCATTTCTAGAGTCCTTCGTGATTGTTTTTATTGATGACATCCTTGTCTACTCGCGGAGTCGAGAAAATCATGCTAATCACCTTAGAGAAGTCTTGCAGACTCTTCGTCATCACCACCTGTATGCTAAATTTTCGAAATGTGAGTTTTGGCTAGAATCAGTCGCGTTTTTGGGTCATGTTGTTTCAAGAGAAGGGATTCAGGTTGATCCCCAGAAGATCGCAACAGTGAAAGATTGGCCTAGACCAACGACCCCGACAGAGGTTCGCAATTTCTTGGGTCTAACTGGGTATTATCGAAGGTTTTTGGAGGGATTCTCTACCCTCGCCTCCCCATTGACTAAATTGACGTAGAAAGCAGTGAAGTTCCAGTGGTCCGACGCTTGTGAGAAAAGTTTTCAGGAATTGAAGTCGAGATTGACTTCGGCACCGGTATTGACCTTGCCAGAAGGTATAGAGGGATTTGTGGTTTATTGCGATGCTTCAAGGGTTGGTTTGGGGTGTGTGTTGATGCAACGTGGGAAGGTCATAGCGTATGCTTCAAGGCAACTCAAGAATCACGAGAAGAATTATCCGACGCATGATTTGGAGCTCGCGACTGTGGTGTTTGCATTAAAAATTTGGCGGCATTATCTTTGTGGAGTTCACGTGGATGTGTTCTCAGACCACAAGAGTCTTCAGTATTTATTCAAGAAGAAGGAACTGAATCTAAGGCAACGGAGGTGGTTAGAATTGCTTAAGGGTTATGATATGAACATCTTGTACCATCCAGGAAAGGCGAATGTGGTGGCCGACGCTCTCATTCGGAAGTCTATGGGTAGTTTGGGTCATTTGGAAGCGGATCAGAGGCCCTTGGCTCAGGAGGTTTATCAATTGGCCAGTTTGGGGGTTTGTCTTTCGACCTCAGGCGAAGGGGAAGTTATGGTGCATAATGGGGCAGAATCGTCACTTGTAGCGGAAGTCAAGGAGAAGCAGTTTATTGATCCAGCATTGGCACAATTAAAGGAGGCAATTCTGAATGGCAAGATTTCGGCACTTTCACTCGGCAGCAATGATGGAGTGTTGCGATGTCAAGGTAGGCTATGTGTTCCAGATGTAGATAATCTT
>MDKH01057620.1:0-45954 GCA_005239495.1 Nicotiana undulata
GTTGCATATGCGATCGCATTTGGCCATTGCTCCCCTCTTTTCTCTTCTTTGCTCTCTTTTGCTTTATTTTACTCCAATTTGACCTTAACCACTTCATGGCATCATTTTCCTGCAAATGTAGCAATTATACACTAAAAACGACCTCAAGTTATCATTTAACAATACAAAATCTAATGAGAAAAGGCTAAAATGAGTGGTAAAATCACCACTCATCACTCTCAAGTAAGTGGCCCCTGCATTCTTCAGACCGAATGGCATCATTTTGAAGCAATACACTCCCCATGGCGTAATGAATGCCATTTTCTCAGCATCTTCCTCGTCCATCAAAATCTGATGGTAACCAGCAAAACAATCTACAAAAGACTGCAGTTCATGCTTGGCACAATTGTCAATTAAGATATGTATGTTCGGTAGGGGGAAGTCGTCTTTCGGACTGGCCCGGTTGAGATCCCGGTAGTCGACGCAGACTCTAACCTTCCCGTCTTTCTTTGGTACAGGTACAATGTTGGCTAACCATGTAGGATATTCGACCAGTCGGAGAACCCCGACGTTGATCTGTTTGGTGACCTCTTCTTTGATTTTCAAGCTCATGTCTGGTTTGAATTTCCTGAGCTTTTGCTTCACTGGTGGGCATGTTGGATTGGTTGGCAGTTTGTGGGCCACAATAGATGTACTGATGCCAGTCATGTCATCATATGACCACGCAAATATGTCCTCATATTCCCTTAAGAATTCCGTATATTCCTCCCTTTCTGACGGCGATAGATGAATGTTGATGCGTGTTTCTTTGATGTTTTATGCGTTTTACAGGTTGACGGCCTCAGTCTCGTCCAAGTTAGACTTAGGTCTATTCTCAAAGTTCTCTACTTATTCAATAATATCCTCAGGTATTTCATCCTCGTCTGACTCGGAATCCATTTGTTGCGTTGCCTTGTTGCAGGTCACAGTCGTCGGTTCATCAAGATAAGTAATAGTAATGCTGTGTAAATAAAGTAATGGGGAGGGAAACAGTAGCAAGTAAATATAAGTAAATGTAATATTTATAAAGAAATTGGAAACGCTTTGATAAATTGAGTAATTGTTTGAACATAAGAGCTCTTTCTTGCAGAAATTAAAAATGCGAAAAGGAAGGAAATGCTTTAAATAAATAAAATTTAAATAATGTTTGTTTTGTTAGCCTTGCTACCCCGAGGCTCGACGGGCTTTGGTTGTCCTAACGGACCAATTGTTGAGATGTGATCTCTTACTCACGAATTGTATTGAAGGGCCTTTCTCCCCCTCCTCTTCAAAAATGACACACCAGTCCATATCCTCATCATCCAGAAATAAATCCCTTATTGCCGCTAGCGCTTCTTCTTCGTCTCTACCATATATGATGTCAGCCGGCTGGAAAGTCTGCTCTATGCGGGTTACTGGCTGCTCTAATGGATAGTAGGGGCCGCGCCATGGTGGCGACCAGTCCCTGAACTCCTTCCAAGTGTATTCGTACCCTAGACCAAAAGTAGTACCGTGCTTCTTGAGTGTTATTGGCTTTGTTATTCCTTGAAGATGCTTACCGAGCCCTTTACCCGGCTCGTACCCTTTCCAGTTCAATATGCTTTCGGTCTTACTGCCCCACCACTTGTCTTTGTCAATAGCGTTCACATGATCTATGTTATGATAGATTTCTCCGCCTAACTTCCTCATTCCATCGATGACCGAAAAGGTCGGGCGACCGTAGATATGGTTGCTACCGTCGCCATGAATGATTACCCCTTGATGATTCCATTCAAACTTCACAGCTTGATGTAAGGTGGATGCCACGGCCCCATCCGCGTGGATCCAAGGTCGTCCCAATAGTAAGTTGTAAGATGCAGGCACATCTATCAAAGGAAATCTACATCGAACCAAGTTGGTCCCATCTGTAAGAATAAGGCAATTTCTCCCATGGTGGACCTTTGCGAACCGTCGAAGGCCTTTACGTTGATCTCTCCTTCCTTTATCTCATGTAGACTCTTCCCAATCTCTTGAATGTGACCAGGGGACAGATGTTGAGACTGGACCCCCCATCAATTAGGATCCTTGTGATGAAATGATCCTCACATTGTACGGTGATGTGTAATGCTCTATTATGCCCTAGCCCCTCGGGAGGTAACTCATCTTCAAGGAAAGTGATCTTGCGACTCTCCAGTATCTGGCCCACCATATTGGCCATTTCCCCACTAGTGATATTGTCTGGCACGTATGCTTCACTCAGCACTCTTAGCAAAGCACTCCTGTGAGTTCCAGAGTTTTGTAACAGGGAAATGATGGATATCTGAGCTGGCATTTTGTTCAACTGGTCGAGGACTGAGTATTCTTTGGCCTGTATCTTTCTCCACTGATCGTCTGAACCTGTTTCAATGATGGGGGGATGATTGTTGGCCTGCGTGCTAGACTCGGCCAAATTCCTAGGGGTATAAACGCTGCCAGTTCTTGTCATACCATATGCAGCAATGGATTCTTCAGACTTGCCTTTACCTTTCCTCCTTGCTTCAGCGGTATAGTCCCATGGAATGGCATCTGAATAAAAGGGTGTCGTTGTTGACATTGACACTGGAATAGGTGAGGTCATTCTTATTCCTGCCGGAGTATATGTTATAGATGGACGGATTGCAACTTCGAGCGGTCGCACAAACTCGACTTTGATCGGCCCTGGGGATTTTCCCTCGGTGGGTGGCCTTGATTCAAACTCAAGTGGAATGGACATGTTTACCTCAACTTCCTCAAATGGCTGCATCTGGACCACAATCAGATTAAGAGTAATTGCAGGCTTCTTCGGATCACCTTCTACAATCAGCCCAATCGATCCCTCGGGATCCCAGTCATCATCAACCTCAATCATGTGGACACCACCCTTATGGTCAGGCAGCGGATTATTGCGGACATTAGGAGCAAGGTCCTTGGATACAATGATCTTGTTATCTATGAGGGTCTGTATCTTGTCTTTCAAGGAACGACATTCCTCGATGGTGTGTCCCTTCATGCCGGAGTGGTAAGCACAGGTTTTGTTTGGGTTGACCCACTGAGATGGGTTCTTAGGGATGACAGCGGGGATAGGTGTGACATAACCGGCGGCTTTAAGCTTTGCATATAATTGGTCAATGGGTTCAGCTATGGCAGTATACTGTTTTGGTGGACGATGGTCAAAATTTGGGCGAGGTCTTGGGAAGTTTTGACGAGCAGGTGATGATTGGTAGTGAGAGGGTTGGGAATTGTAGGCATTATAAACGGAAGCTGGTTGGGAGTATCTGGGCGAGGTAGGCTGATATGTGGGTGGTGGAGCTTGGTAGGCGGGTGAGGTTTTCTGGTATTGAGGTGAAGGTGCTTGGTAACTTGGAGCTGGTTGGTATGTGAAGGAAGGTGCGGGGTATACTTGATATTTGGGAGGGGACTTGGCTTGCTGTGCCACCATCACGGCTCCTACATCCCTTTTCTTGGACACACCACCGGATTGCAGAGCTTTGTTGGTAGCCTGTAAGGCTTCAAAGTTAGTAACCATACCGTTTTTGATGCCTTCCTCGATTCGCTCTCCCAACTTGATGATATCAAAAAACTTTTGCCCTTCGACCATCATCAGCCGCTCATAGTACTGAGGATCCTGGGCGCGCACGAAGAATTTCTTCATCTGCTCCTCTTCCAATGCTGGCCTGACCTTAGCAGCCTCTGACCTCCAACGAGTAGCATACTCGCGAAAAGTCTCAGTTGGTTTCTTCTTCAAGTTCTGGATATAGGACACATCCGGTGCATTTTCCGTGATGAATCTGAATTTATCCATGAAGTCCGTAGCCATATTCACCCAATTGATCCATTTCTTTGGATCCTGATTGATGTACCAGGATAGTGCATCACCTTTCAAATTCCTCATGAAGAGTTTCATGTGGATCCTTTCATCTTTTCCCACGACGACCAATTTGTCTTGAGTTCTTCAGCCAGATTCCTGATGAACTTGTCCTTCTCGTCAGACTCATAGGTATGTGGTGCGGAATGAGCTATGGTTTCCACATAAATGGGGTTGTCATAAGCCTGGAAGTGGTCTCTCGTCTGATCTTGAGGAGGTGAAGTGTTGTAGTTGCGTGGTTCTAGTGGAACGTGATCTTTGGGGTGATTGGGTTGTTTTGGGACGTTTTGGGGTAAAATGGGGTTCAGAGTATTTGGGAAGTGAACGTCTGGAACATTGAGGGAGAATGATAGGTGGGCCAAATTCTTGACTTGGTCAAGTTCCTCTTGGAACTTCAGCAACTTCTTCTCTAATGGAGACATACCCTCGGGCAGAACCTGAATACCCTGACCATCAATGATCTCAACCTGTTCATCCCTGTTGTCTTTTCTAGTACCGCTTGCATCTGCCATTTTAGTTTTACCCTTGTTTTTTCTTTTGGGAGGACTGGGAGGAGGAGTAGGAGGAGGGCCCTTTGATCTGGTGCAGTAAGATGTTGATGCCAGAGTGCACGAACTAACCTTTGGGTAAGGGGAATAACTAACAAAGGTAGTGAATTTAGTGAAGATATAAAGAATATTGCGGTAATTTAAACATGTAATGCGAAAATGTAAAACGCATACTAAGTTGGGGAACCTCTTTATGCCCGAGGTAGGCCTAGGGACAAATTAATTTGGAGAACTTAAATACTAAATGCCTCATTTCATTGATGATAAAATAGACGAATCCAACTTGATGAAAAATGCAAAGTGTCATTAATGGCCAATGGCCTTATTACATCAAAAGCAAAGTAAAGATAAATCCTATATATTTGGTCTCAGAAGGACCTTCCCCAGACTCGGCACCTGTACTTGCTTTGATCAACATTCCCATCTTGCGGATTCCCAACATCAAGTAGGTCTTGGCTAAAATACCTACTTCAGCTCCCTCGGTCTTTTGACAAGTCTCGATCCTCCTAAGGAACTTTTCCTCCAAGTCAACGATGCCTCGTTCCAAGTGTGCTAGCCTCTGGGTAGAATTGATATCCATGTCATTCAATTCCTCAATCAGCTTTTTGTTGGCTATGTAGATTTTGTGATGATCTTCTTCACAGTCACGGAGCCTTTTGCGCAACTGGTTGAACCTAGTCATTGCCTCGGCTTCTCGTCTATGACCCTATGTCCTTGAGCGAAACCTGGCTCAATATTTCCTCCCCAATTATCTTCCAACCATCCGAGATAGTAAGGAGAGCAACCAGCGTGATACCTGTCAGGCTCGATATTATCCTTCTCCAACCGGATCCTGCAGTGCCACAATTGCTGAGCTTGACATTTGTGAGGGCTATCGTTATCTTGAAAGTCCGCCCAGAGATGACTCATTTTCTCGACCCTTGGAACGACTTGTTTCTTCCATGCCTGCCTCATGACGCGAATCGAGACGTAAGGGTATGTCCCTCTAAGACCAATCAATATCAGGAATGGGGTGTCTCTAGTCCGAATGATGAATTCATCGGTCGGGAACCACTCGAACATCCATTGGATTTGATCCTCGGTTAGATCTCCCAATAACTCAACCCATCCCTTGGCATTTTCTGGCTGTGCAAACATATCGGGGATGTAGTTTATACGCTTTGAGTGATGGAAAGCAATATGATCATCCCAAACTCTCCTATGTATGTCTTGACGATAGTCACCCCTTTGCAAATGCTCGGTGAGCCAAAGGTGAAGTAGCAGGTTGCAACCCTCAAAATGTTTCGCTCCTCGTTGACAGTTCTCCAAAGCTCGGTATATGTCAGCAACAATCATGGGTACAATGCTGAAATCTTGTCCGTCGATCCCTTCCATCAGAGTCTTGGTAACCATAGCCAATCTGGTGTGGATTCTCCTCTTCTTTGTCGGGAAGACCATCAATCCCAAAAGCAGAATATGAAGACGAATACCCGGTGGTGAATGTGCCCTAGAGAGGTGAGGGAGAACTTTTCCTGATATGTGCGGTAAGACTGACTACGACCATACCCCTCGTACAAATAGTCAAAAGGGATGTACGAGTCTTCTAAGCAGACTAAATCCGAATTCTTCTTGAGTCCCATCATTTTGAGAAAACCCCGGCCTGTCCGGTTATCAGGCATTAATAACTCTTGAGACTCCCAAGGCAAACCAGCTAAACCCCCTATCTCCTCTAGCAGTGGTGTTATTTCATTGTTCCCAAATCGAAAAACCGATCGATCACAATCCCAGAATAAGGTAGCAGCCTCTATCATCATGTTATTAGGCTGAATGTCCAAAAGAGAGGGCAAGTTGCCCAGGTGTTTTCTGACTGCTGTTTTGTCTCTTGAATGCAAGTCTTCCCACCAATTCAGAAGTTTTGGGTGGATGTTGGTGACCATGCCGAATCCAGGGACCTCGTGCCTCATCTCTGTAAAATAAATAGGTTAGGCCCTTACCCCCACCGGACTCGACTATCTAACATCAATAATTAGCAATGAGCATTTAAGTTCTCCAGATAAATGCACAGAACGTGAAGGCGTCCTTTTGGGTTCCGGGGAAACCCAATGGACTTTGGACAATGCTATTTTAAAATCTATTGTGCGGACAACACGTTATCCTGGCTAGGTTTGACCATGATGCATGCAACATACAATAGAGTAAGGTTTCTATTGGAGTTTTAGACTGGTACCCTTGAGCGGACAACTCAAGGGGGAAGGCACGAACTGTCGACTGCACCGCTGATCGACTAGTTTTACCGCAAATACGCCTTTCTGAATTTAGGGGTAGTAATATTGGAATAGCGCAACCACTCATTGTAAGCATTGCTATAGGATTTGTTTGGCATGAGTGGAATATGAATGCAGAGCATGATATGTAGTAATAAGCATTAAAACAGATAGGCATGTATTTTCACGTTTGAGGAAAAATGAAGGAAATATAACAGTTATAATGGAAAGCGGTTACAAAGAAAACATGAAGATATGTCAGTTACGTTCAGGTGAAATAAATACTTGTAAAAAGTAAACAGTTAACATCATATAACGGGGAATAGGAAAAAGCGTAAGCATTTAAATGTAAAATTAAAGGTCCAAATTCAAAAAGCAAATTGTAATGGTATAAGCCTAGGGAGGATCCCCAGCAGAGTCACCATGCTGTTGCGCCCCCCTTTTTCTATCGCATGGGTTAGATACGGAGAGATCGGGTTGATGACGTTCTATACAACTCCTTAAAGGAAAAGGTTTAAGGAAGAGTCGCCACCTAACGATTTTTATGGTGCGTTAGGGCACCTAGAGTTGATAACTCATGAACTAGTTCACGTTACCAGAGATTGGGTAAGGACTTGAAATTATCCAAAGGGGAAGGTATTAGGCACCCCTAAAGATCCACAATTGTGGGTCCCAGCCAATAAGTTTTGTGAATTTGGACGGTGAGCAAGTAACAAATAAGGTTCACATAAGAGGGGATTTTAAACAAATATAAAATCTTTAAAGGTTTTGGAATATAATAAACAAAAGAATTGTCCTAAGTTTAAAGTAATACGGATCACTTCAATGCAATACCCGATATGTCACACCTCGAAGAGGCGGCTACACGTGGTATTAGCGCACCGGTCATCATATCCGTATTCTAACCTTCCCTTTCCGTAAGATTATTAAAATACGTGTGTTGGTCACGAATGCTTATTGTGTGCCATTAACCGTCCCATCCTATAAGTCCTGGAGGGTGTTTAGGACTTCTAATCCTACAAGGCAAGAACTAGGTTGAACCCTTAGGTTTAAAGGACAAAATACTAAGCGACATGCACAACAAGTAGGACTTCCCATATAAAGGAACACATGGGCATAAATAAAGGCTCATAGATCCCTCCACAGGTAGACATATAATTGGCACGTCTCAAACACACTTAAAGTCTCAATGATAGGAGTTTAAAACAGGAATTTTGAGTAAAACAGTAAATCGCAAGAAGAATCTGATTTGGAAAACTTAATGAAGGCAGAGGATTTAATCGAGGTTGAGTGATTCAAAATAGCTGACTTTCAGAAATATAGCAGTTAAAGGTAATGGTAAAAACTTAGAAGTACAGTGATTTAAAGCTTTCAGGAAAACATAGCAGGAAATCATTGAAGTCTATTTTTTTAAGTAAAATAGTGATAAGTGACCAGAATACAATAGCTTAACATATACCAGTAGTTATAGGTAATTGCAGTAAAGGAGTGACAAATAGTATCAAAACTACAGTAGCTTTGAAATGTTCAGAGTAAAGATTCGAAGTGGCACGATTTTTGAGCAGGGGGAAGTATCTTTGAAAACCCAGTAATTTAAAACATAACATTAAAAAAATCCAAGAGCCCTAGGGGAAGCAAATACACAATTTCAAGACTCTTTTAAAAAAAAAAATAGAGCAAGAGCAAAATGACTTCAAAGAGGTAAAATAAGAAGGCAAGTATCAGGAAGTAAAATGTTTAAAGGGACTGATCTGTTCTAAACCCAGTTAATTAATCTCAATACGCATTAGGCCTAAAGTTTGCCTAGGCATCGCCTATATTGCCTAATTATATCAAAGGGTGAACATGCATATTTAAGTCTGTTTTTAAGGGATATATACTTGCAGAAAACGTTTCAAACAAATTAACCATATTTTATGGGATTATTAGATTAAGCAGGCTAGTTAGACATTTTAACGATTGCAACTCAAACAAGTGGAAGATCCTAAGAAACATGATATTTAATGCACGTAGGAGTTCCTAAAACATGGTTTCTAGGATGCAAATGCAGCGATGACCTTATGTAGTTGATTTCGCTTGTTATTAACTGATCAGAATTAAGGGATGAGTGTGATTACATGCTGAAAGTGAAAGTCATAAAACAGGATTTCTAATATGTGAAATGCATGTCTTATGCATGTTATCTAATGCACAAATAAGTAAGTAAGGTCCTATAAGCATGTTTTCTACCCATTACCTAAGCTAGGCATGCATAACCCCTATATTCATATCCAGCCCCAATCATTCGTTTACAAATTATTACAGACCATAATAAATGAATTACAATAATGAAAAAGGAAAATAAGAAGTTATTCTATAGTGAGCCTTCAATCAGGCCCAATCTTCCAGACTCACCCCTTTCAATCTTACATCAACCTGGGTGCGGCAAAGCTCCAAAAGGCCTTGGTGAGGGCCCTAGCCAATACCAGCACCCAGCAAAAGCCCATGGTTAAACAAGTGCGTAGAGTACCCTATCTCAGTGTCTCAAGGTTCATAGGGAGTTCATGGTCCCTAAGCGATGCACACACTGAGGGGGTGGAACCTAAAAGTCTAGGAATTGTGTGAAGTGTAGGAAGGAGTAGTTTAAAAGATTTTTCAGAACTGGAGATTTGTATTTTAAAGACAATTGGAAACCTTAGACAGTATAGAGTTACACACAGAGGCTATGGGATAGAGGGGATAAATAAGTCACATAGTGACACACAAAGATACATGAACTTAAGCGTAGCTGCACAAATCAGGGCAACCAAGTATAGGCATGATAGTAGATAGTGACTACAGTAGGTGAGACTAAGAGCAAGTGATATTCATATAAGTCAAGTCATAAGTAGAGTAAATAATAACATATAAAGGTTTAGCAGGATCATGGACACATGAAAATTGAATAGGAAAGAGATGGCTTACAGATGCACACAAGGGTAAGTAAAGACCATAACAGTGTTGACTTAATCAAAAACAGGTAAAGAGCAGACATGACAAGTATCACAGGCAAACATGTATCAATTGTATGTAAAATAATAGAAGCATTGATAGAGGACAGTTAAGAACATAGCATGCTGAAATATGAATAAACATATTGGTTCGGGGTTTTGAAAAGTTAATCAGGACATACCGGTGATGCAAGTAAAGAGCAGTAGCAGAGGGTAGCAAATAGCACAATATAGCCTTGGCTTAGCAGCCGGCTAATAGTAGGCAGCAAAGAGTAACAATAGAGACAAGAGAGTAAGGCAAGAGAAACAGGGCACTAGAGAGTAGTATAGAGAGATTTGAGCAATGTTCGACCTCTCAGTTTAATGAAAGAGTAAGAGTATTTATAGATTTCAAAGCAGTAGTGAAATAAGGTAAGAATCAAGTCCAGTAGTAATTAAAGGACTTTGAAATCAATTAGTCAAGAGATAAGGCAAGTTTTTATTCGCAAAATATTGAGAATCAGTAGCATATAGGGCAGGAATAATCAATACAGGACAAATAAGGAAAAGATCTATGTAATTTGATAATAATAACTTAATAAGAGTAAGGATCAAAAGACCCATTTAGTTAAAGAGTCACTTCACACGGCCAAAAACAGGTAAATAAGGAAAGAATAACAAGCACATAGTAGGGAATTGGGGCAGGTACAGGAAGGTTCAATTAAGCTAATATCCAAACGGTACAATTAGTTGTAAAATAAGCAAGAGAAATAATCAGTAGTGTAAAGAATATCACAAGGAATCAATCAAAGGAAATCAATCACGGGAAATTAGGGATTCAAACGTTAACAATACTGATATTAAAGGACACATTCCATGAACGAACATATAAGCAGAGTATAAGCAGGAAAAATTGATTTGGGACCCTAGTATAACAACAAAAATTAGAATCAATCGAAGCATACTCAGGAGAACACAACAAGAAAATGGAGCAAGTAAACATATATATCGAAAGCAAGTCAGAAACTAGGGTTTCGACTAAAGGTTTTAGGATCTTAGCAAAAGAATCAAACAACCAAGTAAAGACTTTGAATAAACAGGCAAACACAGGAAAAATCATAAGATAATACTTAAGAAATCAGGAGTTAAACCGCCTTAAAAGAAGGGTTCTAGAACCCTAGTTTTTAAAAGCAAAAAAAGGGAAATCGTTTGCAAAACATCAGGTTTTAAGAAAACATAGGTGAGAATCATCGAGATAAACATAGATCTGTTGCAGATCTTAAAAGAAGTCGAAGGGTTAGAGCTAGGGTTTAGAAAGAAACCATAGATTATCGGAAAACCTGTAGGCTCACAATGAATCCAAGCAACTTCCTAGAACGAACCCCGAATGCACACTTTGTGGGGTGCATCTTCAGATTATATTTTCTCAACCTGTTGAAGAACTTCCTCAAATCTTCCATGTGATCAGCAGCTTTCTTTGATTTGATAATGACGTCGTCCACATACACCTCGATCTCTTTGTGAATCATGTCATGGAATATGGTAGTCATGGCCCTCATGTAGGTGGCCCCTGCATTCTTTTAACCGAACGACATCATTTTGTAACAGTACAATCCCTAAGGCGTGATGAATGCCGTTTTCTCAGCATCTTCCTCATCCATCCAAATTTGATGATAACCAACGAAGCAATCTACGAAGGACTCTAGCTCATGTTTGGCGCCGTTGTCAATTAGAATGTGTATGTTTGGCAAGGGGAAGTCATCTTTCGGACTGGCCCGGTTGAGATCCTGGTAGTCGACATAGACTCTGACCTTACCGTCTTTCTTCGGCATAGGTACGATATTGGCGAACCATGTCGGGTACTCAACTACCCGGAGAACTTTGACGTTGATCTGCTTGGTAACTTCTTCTTTGATTTTCAAACTCATGTCAGGTTTGATCTTTTTTGAGCTTTTGCTTTACCGGTGGACATGTCGGATTGGTCGGCAGTTTGTGGGCCACAATGGACGTACTTAAACCAGTCATGTCGTCATATGACCAGGCGAATATGTCCTCATACTCCTTTAGAAACACTGTGTACCCTTTCTTTTCTGACGGTGACAAATGGATACTGATGCGTGTTTCCTTGACATTTTCTAATTCTCCCAGGTTGACAACCTTAGTCTCATCCAAACTTAGGTCTATTTTCAAAGTTTTCGACCTCTTTAATGATCTCAACGGGTATATCGTCTTTATCTGAATCACTATTCGTTCGTCGCGTTTCCTCATTGCATGTCACAGTCATCGGTTCATCAAGTAAAGTAATAATAATGCTGTATAGATAAAGTAATGAGAGAAAATGGTAACAATAAATATCAGATTCATAAAGAAATTTGAAAATGCTTTGATAAATTGAATAACTTGTTTTGAACATTGAAGATCTTATTGCGGGAATTGAAAAATGCAGAAAAGGAAAATCGTTTAGTAAATAAAACAGTAAATAATGCTTGTTTTTAGCCTTGCTACCCCGACGCTCGGTGGGCTTTGGTGGTCCTGATAGACCAGTTCTTGAAATACGCTCCACTGCTTACTGCCTGTACGGAAGGGCCTTCCTCCCCCTCCTCCTTTAGAACAACACACCAATCCATATCGTCATCCTCTAGGAATAGATTCCTCATTGCTGCAAGTGCTTCCTCTTCGTCCGATCCGTAGATAATGTCGGCCTACTTGAAGGTCTGCTCCATATGGGGTATCGGCTGTTCCAGGAGGTAGTGATGACTGTGACATGGCGGCGACCAATTTTTGAATTCTTCCCATGTATACTCATACCCCAGACTGAAAGTAGTACCATGTTTCTTGAGTTTTATGGGCTTCGTGATCCCTTGGAGGTTCTTACCAAGCTCTTTACCTGGCTCGTATCCTCCTCAGTTCAGGATGCTCTCGATCTTGCTATCCTACCATTTGTCCTTGTCAATAGCATTGACTCGCTCAATATGGTGATAAGTTCCTCCACCTAGTTTTCTATTTCCATCAATTACAGGGATAGTCTGGCGACTGTAAATAGGGTTGCTACCGTCGTCGGGGATGATCACCTCTTGGTGGTTCCACTCGAATTTCACCGCCTGATGTAGTATTGATGCGACGGCCCCAGCAGCATGGATCCAGGGTCGTAGTTGTAAGTCGGCACGTCTATTACCTGGAAGTCAACCTCGAACCAGGTTGGTCCCATCTGTAGGCATAGACTGATTTTCCCCATAGTAGATCTTTGAGTCGAAGGCTTTCGCGTTGATTGCTCCCTGTCTTATCTCCTTTACCCAATTTGATGAGTGTTATCAACGGACAAATGTTAAGATTGGAACCTCCATCGATCAAGATCCTTGTGATGAAATGATCTTCACATTGCACGGTGATAAGCAATGCTTTGTTGTGTCCCAATCCCTCAGGTGGTAACTCGTCTTCATGAAAAGTAATTTTGTGACTTTCCAGTACCTGGCCCGCCAGTTGGCCATTTCTCCACTAGTGATGTTGTTTGGCACGTATGCTTCGCTCAACACTTTTAATAAAGCATTTCTCTGCGTCTGAGAATTATGCAACAAAGAGAGAATAGAAATCTACGCCGGTGTCTTGTTCAGTTGGTCGATGACCGAATACTCCTTAGCCTGTATTTTCCTCCAAAGATTATCGGAACCTGTTTCAATTAGGGGAGGGCAGTTGGCGGCTTGTTTGCTTGACTCGGCCAGATGTTCAGGGATATAGACTCTACCAGTTCTCGTCATACCCTGTGTTGCGATGGCTTCCTCAGACCTATTTTTACCTTTCCTTCTTGCCTCGGCTGTATAATCCCAAGGGATAACATTTGAATAGAAAAGTCGTGTGGTTGACATTGCTATTGGAATCGGCGTGGCCATTCTTACTTCAACTGGAGTGTATGTTAGGTGTGGCAGGACTGCAACCTCGAGTGGTGTTGGTGCGTTTGCTGGAGATACAAACTCAACTTCAATTGGCATTGGTGCCTTAGCCTTTGCAGGCGGCGCTGATTCAAACTCAAGTGGGATAGACATATTCACCTTAGCATTCTCAGACGGATGAATCTGGACTATGATCGGGTTGAGAGTGACTGCAGGTTTCTTTGGGTCATCGCCTTCTGTGATCAACCTGATTGACCCCTCGGGATCCCAATCATCATCTATCTCAATCATATGGATACCTCCACCTTTATAGTCTGGTAAAGGGTTGTTACGGACATTCGGAGCGGGGTCTTTTTCCACAATAATCTTGTTATCAATGAGGGTCTGTATCTTATCTTTCAGAGAGCGGCATTCTTCGATGGTGTGTCCTTTAATGCCAGAATGGTATGCACAGGATTTGTTTGGGTTAGCCCACTGAGAAGGGTTCTCAGTGGTGGCAGCAGGGGTAGGTGTAACGTACCCAGCAGCTTTGATTTTCTCATACAACTGGTCGATGGGCTCGGCTATGGCGGTATATTGCTTTGGAGGGCGGAGATCAAAGTTAGGGCGAGGCCTAGGGAATTTCTGACGGGTAGGGGGTGATTGATAGTGCGGTGGCTCGGAATTATAGGTGTTGTAGACGGGAGTGGGTTGTGAGTATCTATGTGGGGTAGATTGATATGTGGGTGGTGGAGATTGGTATGCAGGCGGTAGAGGTGAGGGTGCTTGGTAGTTCGGGGTTGGCTGATATGTGAAGGGAGGTGTTGGGTAGACTTGGTATTTTGGCGGGGATTTGGCTTGTTGTGCAACCATCACGGCTCCCATGTCTCTCTTCTTAGACACACCACCGGACTATAAAGCCTTGTTAGTGGCTTGCAAAGCTTCAAAATTTGTAACCATACCATTCTTGATACCTTCTTCAATTCGCTCTCCTAACTTGATAATGTCGGAGAATTTGTGGCCTTCAACCGTCATTAGCCGTTCATAATATTGCAGGTCCCAAGCTCGGACAAAGAACTTGTTCATCTGTTCTTCCTCTAAAGCAGGTTTCTGTGTATTTCTTCTTCAAGTTTTGGATGTAGAACACATCTGGTGCGTTCTCTGTATTGAATCTAAACCTGTCCATGAAGTCTGTTGCCATGCCTACCCAGTTTGAAAATTTCTTAGGGTCTTGGTTGATGTACCAAGACAGTATGTCTCCCTTCAAACTCCCCATAAACAGCTTCATGCGGATCCTTTCGTCTTTTCCTACGCCAACCAACTTATCACAGTAGGTCCTCAGATGGACCCTCGGATCACCAGTGCCATCAAACATCTCGAACTTTGGAGGTTTGTACCCCTCGTGTAGTTCGACATCAGGTGGTATACAGAGATCTTCATACTTCAAACCTTCAATTCCCTTGACTCCCTCAACACCCTAAACTCGGCTAGTCAGCTTTCTAAGTTCCTCAGCCAGATTCTTGATAAGCAAGTCCTTCTCATCAGACTCGGATGTATGTGAGATAAGCGGAATGGAGTGGGTCACAGTTTCACCGTAGATGGGATTGTTGTAGTCATGGAAATGGTCCTTCGTGGGGTTTTGAGGTTCGTGGATGGATGGTGGAGTGTTGTTGTGGCAAGTGTTGCATGGTGCCGGGAGAGTTTGGTTATTTGGGGAAGTGGCGTTATGGTGAGGTGCAAGGTGATTTGGTTGTTTTGGGATATTTTGTGGTGGTGTAGGGTTGACGTCAGGGACATTGAGGGAAAATGACAGATTGGCCAGATTCCGGACCTGGTCGAGCTCCTCTTGAAATTTCAGCAATTTCTGTTCTAATGGTGACATTTTTTCATGCAAGACTTGAATACCCCGGCCGTCAATGGCCTCTACCTGTTCAACCGTATTTTCCTTCCTGATACCGCTAGATTCTGCCATCTGACTTTTGTCCTTATTTCTACCATTGGGAGGACTGAGAGGAGTAGTAGGTGGATGCTCTTTGGATTTTGTGCGGTAGGCGGATGATGCCAGAATGCACGAACTAACCTTTGGGGAAGGGGATAATAACTGAAAGAGAAACAAAACAAAAAGTATCCGAGTCAGTGAGGATTATAAAAAATATTGCAGAAATTAAACACGTAATGCGGAAATGTAAAGCGTATCCTAAGTTGGGGACCTCTTTGTGCTCGAGGTAGGCCTAGCGACAAATTGATTTGGATAACTTAAAATGCTAAATTCCTTATTTTATTGATAGAAAATAAACAAATCTTTAAAACGGCTCTAAATATGCGAAAATAAAAGGCATTAATGGCCATAGACCTTATTACATTAATGAAGAAGACAAAAGAAGACACCCCTCTCTACTTGGTCCCAGAAGGACCTTCCCCAGATTCGACATTCTTGCTTCCCTCGATCAGCTTTCCCAACTCGCAAAGTCCCAGCAGTAGGTAGGTTCTGGCTAGGTATCCCCCTTCAGCTCCCTCAGCCTTCTGGAAAGTCTCGATCATTTTGATGAATTTCTCCTCCAATTCAACTATACCTTGCTCCAAGTACCCCAGCCTCTTGTTGGCGTTGATAGCCATGTCCTTCCATTCCTCGATCAACCTTTTGTTGGACTCATGTATCTTGTGGTGATCATCCTCACATTCACGGATCCTTTTGCGCAGTTGGTTGTACTTGACTTGTGCTTCACCCTTTTCGTCTATGACCCGGTGACCTCGAACGAACCCCGGCTCGATTCGACCACCCAAATCTTGTTCGAACCAACCAAGATAGAAAGGAGTGAAACCGGCGTGATACTTGTCTGGCTCGATGGTGTCTTTTTCAAGCCTAATCTTGCAGTGCCATAGGTGCTGAGCTTGACACTTGTGAGGGCTGTCATCATTTTGAAAATCTGCTCGAAGATGACTCATTTTCTCGATCCTAGGTATGACTTGCTTCCTACCCGCTTGCCTCCTAACTCGCAGAGGGACGTAAGGGTATGTTCACCTCAGACCAATCAGTATCAGAAATGAAGCGTCTCGGGACTGAATGATGAACTTGTCTGTCGGAAACCACTCAAACATCCATTGAACCTGATCCTAGGTTAAGTTACCAAATAACTCAACCCATCCTTCGGCATTCTCCTGATGAGCGAACATGTCGGGAATATAGTTCATTCGCTTTGGGTGATGGAAAGCGATGTGGTCATCCCAAATCCTTTGATGGATGTCTTGTCGGTATTCACCTTTTCGTAGATGTTCTATGAGCCAGAGTTGGAGTAATAAGTTGCAACCTTCAAAATGCCTTGCTCCTCATTGACTCATTTCTAGGTCCCGATACATATTTGCGATGATCATAGGCATAATGCTAAAGTCCTGCCCGTCTATACCGTCTATTAGCGTCTTAGTTACCATGGCCAACCTAGTATGGATTCTTTCCTTCTTCATTGGGAACACGATCAAACCCAAAAAACACACCATAAACACGAACACTCGGCGATGGATATGTCCTAGAGAGGTGATGGCAAACTCATCTTGGTAGGTGTGGTACGATTTGCTGTGACCGTACCTTTCATATAAATAGCCGAAAGGGATGTATGAATCCTTCAGACACACCAATTCTGGATTCTTCTTCAGACCCATCACTTTGAGGAAACCCCTGCCCGTGAGGTTTTCAGGCATCAGCAACCCCGGATTCCCAAGCTAGACCGGCCAATCCTCCTATCTCTTCTATTAAAGGTGTCATTTCAAGGTTCCCAAAGCGGAACACGGACCTATCGCAATCCCAAAACAGAGTAGCGGCCTCTATCATTATTTTGTTTGGCTGGATATCTAGAAGAGATGGTAGATTTCCCAGGTGTTTTTTGACGATAGTTTTGTCACTAGAGTGGAGGTCTTCCCACCAATTCTGCAGCCTAAGGTAAATATTTGCGACCATGCCGAATCTGGGGACTTCATGCCTCTTTTTTTCTGCAATGCGAAATAAGGTTAGGCCCTTACCCCTACCAGACTCGACTATTTGACACCAATAATTAGCAGGAAGCATTTAGTTCTCCAAATAAATGCACAGAGCGTGAGGGTGTCCGTTTGTGTTCCAGGGAAACCCAGTAGACTTTCCACAAGTCTATCTTAAAGGCTATTGTGCGGATAACATGTTAATCTGGCTAAGTTTGACCATGATACATGCAACAATATAACGTAGTAGGTTTTCTATGGGGTTTTAGACTATACCCTTGAGGAACTCAAGGGGGAAGGAACGAAACTATCGACTGCACCGCTGATCGACTAGTTTTACTGCAAATACGCCTTTCTGAATTTAAGGGGTAATAATATAGGAACAGCGCAACCACTCATTGTAAGCATTGCTATAATATTTTGTTTGGCACGAGTGGAGTATGAATGTTGAGCATGATATGCAATAAATAAGCATTCAAACAGATAGTCATGTATTTGCACGTTAAGGAAAGCGATAAATACAACAGTTATGATTGAAAGTAAGTACAAGAAGGAAACAAAGAGACATGTTAGTTCTGTTCATGTTGAATAAATACTTGAAAGAAGTAAACAATTAATGGCATGTAACATGGGAGGGGAAGGGTGCGAGTATTAAACAAATTAAAGGTACAAATTCACGGAACAATTTGCAATGGTAAAGGCCTAGGTATATCCCCAGCAGAGTCGCCATGCTGTCGCGCCCCCTTTTTCCTTTAAGCGGAGATCGGGTTTATGACATTCTGACAACTCTTTTTAAAGGAGGAGGGTTTAAATAAGAGTCGCCACCTAACGATTTTAAAGGTGCGTTAGGTAACCTAGAGGGATTAACTCATGAGACTAGTTTGCATTACCAGAGATTGGGTAAGGGCTTGAAATTATCCCAAGGGGAAGGTATTAGACACCCTCGAGATCCACAACTGTGGTTCCCGGCCAAATGGTTTTCGTGAATTTGTACAATAAGCAAGTAGCAAGTAACAACTCAAATAAGAGGGGATTTCAAATAAGCATCGGAGTTATTAACTTTTGAAAGAACTAGTAAGACATTTGAGAGAAAGACATCCTAGGTTTGAAATAATATGCATCACATCAATGCAATACACAGTATGTCATTCCTCAAAGAGGGGCTACACATGGTATTAGCGCATCGGTCATCGTATCCATATTCTACCCTTTCCCACCCCTTGAAGGTATTTAAAATGTGTGTTGGTCGCGAACTCTATCGCGTGCTATTACCTGTCCCATCCTATCAGTCCCGGAGGAGGCTAGGACTATTATCCTAAAAGGGAAGGACTAGGTTGAACCCCTAGGTTTAAAGGACAAAATTCTAAACGACAAGCAAAGAAAGTTAGGACTACAAATATGGAAAAACACATAGAAGCAAATATGATGCTCAGATATTCCTCCACAAGTTATGCACATATCAGCACGACTCAAACACACATAAGGTCTTTTAACTTCAGATCCTAATGCATGATGTCTAGGCGAGAATATAGTAGCGAGGTTGTTTTTCACTAATTTTAGAGAAGGATTTGTACCAGTTTCTAAATACCGATTTTTACCTGTTGTTAGCCAAACAGTACACATAAGGCAATAGGTTTCCAATTTTAACAAGTCTTAAAACCTAAGGCTTGCCTAGGCATACCTAAACTGCTCTAGTTATGCTATTTTAGTTTCCAGTTTAGAAAAATAGTTGTTAAGCGAGGTGAGTCTGTTTTAATTTTTAACCAGGCAAAGGGGGTGGGTGTTAAACAAATATGAATGCAATCCTAAAGGACATGGTATCTAAATGCAAACAAGGGGCAGAATGGTGCAAGACCTATACATGATATTCTAAATGCATGAGCATTTTCAGAGTCAGAACCTATTATAGAGGGATCCATCTATTAATACATTTTGACTTAAACAGAAAAGCAGGAATTTCACAGGAAATCCAATTCTTTGTTAGATTGCTGAACCTAACACATGATTTTCCAGGTGTTCATGCAAAGTACGTTTTCAATCACAAGATTTGGCATAAATAACATGCTGAAAAATGATATCTTAAGGGACATGCTTTCTAATGCAAGATTTTGATAGTTGTTAATGTTATTACTTATCCTAGAAAAGAAGGACTTTTAGGTGATGCAGTTTTGAGAAGGCAATAATATTATGATAGCCACTTTTTGTTGTTATTCATCGTATGAACATGATTTCTAAGTGAATACAATTGTAATGAGATGCTGAAAGAAATAAACGTAATTATCATGGTATCTAATGCATGAGTGACATATTATTCCTAAGCATGGTGACTATTACGCATATAGGAAAAGTAAACCTATAGGCATGAGTTCTACCCATACTACAACATGCATATTCCCCACCCATTTCACTATCCATCCCCAGAATCGTTTACAACCATTTATTACAGACCAGTGTTGCACGAATTACATATGTAAAATAAGAAAATTAAGAAGTTACACTATAGGGAGCCTACCAATAGGCCCAAGTATACAAGTCCTTAATGCCATATGCCATAACCTTTTATAAGCCTCGGGTGTGTCAGAGTTCCTAAGGACCTCAGAGGATCCCAGGCAGTGCTCACACCCAGGTACCCTAGCCAAGAATCAGTACGTGCAGTGTAGGAATGCCAGCCTTGTGTGTCAGAGTTCAATGGGTACTCAAATGGTCCCCAAGGCAGTGCTCACACGAAGGGGGCTGAACTTAAGAAACTAGGAGTAGTGAGATGTGCTCATAATTTAGGGAGTTTAAGTAAAACATAGTTGAAAAAAATAGTTTGAAAAGAAGAGGGACTTTTAATAAAAATCAGCTTTTTAGAATAAGAGATTCAGTTGTTGAAAAAAAAAAATAGTTTACAATTCAAGCTGACAAAGCTAGCATCACACAGGGGACCCATGATGGTCCAGCAATCAAAAACAAGGGTGAGGGGGTTTGAAGGACAAGTACACAGCCTGTGACGCAAACAACTTACACATAAACACATAACTAAAGGGGTTTTCTAAGGGTTCAGAGGATATGACTAAGTGTCAAATTAGAGCAACATATCAGCTAACATCATACTGGACTAACATATTAGACATAGGCATGGAGATACACATAAACAACAAAGGCTGGGTGTAGAGAGACACATTTAGCATGCAGGATAAGGTAACAATAGACATGTGAAAGAGATTCAGAGTTCTAATTGCATGTTAAACAATAGAAACACAAGTAGAAACATATAAGAAATGAGAAAAACTGAACTATGAATAGAAACATATTGGTTTGGATTACCTAAGATTGAATCAAGACATACCAGTATGATGAAGAAAGCAGTAATGCAAGCAAGGACAAGAGATGCATAGTGAAAGTTCTTTGTTGTGAAAGAGAGTGCACAAAATCAGTTCTGTGTGTCTATGTCTGTGTGTGTAAGAGAGTTTTTGAACAGTCTATTGTTCGTGTCTTGCTAAGAAGAGAGAAAATGTATTTATAATTTAAAACAGGCAAAAGAAAGAGGTAAGAAGTGCTAATTAAACATAATTATAGAAATAATGTCAATCAGAATCAATCAATGTCCGGACTCCCTTTAATTAGGAGTCAGGATTCAAACGGATACAAGTTGTAATAAATAAGGAAAAGGATCAATCCAAGACTGACTTTACCATATTAAAGCATGTGGCATGTAATAAGGCTGAATACAGAATACTCCAAATAAGGAAAGTACATGTCAAATAGTTGAAAGCATATTTAGGCACATAAATATGGTAAAATGCAATTTTAGTTCTGAAAATCAGTCAAAGAATCACAGATGATATTGAAAATCACAAGGGATCAATGCTAACTAAGGAAAAAATCTCACATGTAAGGAAGTAATTCAAAATCAGTAAAGTTCTAAGGAAAACACATACGAGTTACAGCTTTGAGAAACAATATCACAGCTCTGAGGGAAATCAATAGAATCAATAGAGAATACTATGTAAGGATCGATACAACAAGTAATCAAGTCTGTTAAGCAATGACTAGCACAAAATCATTGAAACCCTAGGCAAGTAGTAGAGAACAGTAGAAGATGAAAAAATAGGAATCATATAAGTTCAGAGACAAAGTAATAGCATTGAACATGATAGAAACACAGAGATCATAAACCTTAACAACAAAAACAGGATAAAAATCACAAAGAATCTTAACATATATGAGAGATAAGTGTTCGTGCATTTAAACAAACATATCAGGCACAAAAGGGACTCAGAATTTGGGGAAAGACTAGGGGTTTCAGTAAAGCAACTTAAAACAAAAGAAAACTTTAAATAAATCATTGAATAATAAAAGAATCATAGAATGACATTTAAACAGAAGCAAAAAATCATTTTTTTAAAAGGGGTTATGAAACCCTAGTTTTGAAGTGAAAGCTCGTTCAAAGTAGAAGAGGTTTTGTTCAATGAAAACCTATAAAAGCTTCGTAACATACATAGATCTAAGGAAGATCTAGATGAAATCGAAGAGATATAGGAGTTAGGGTTTCGTGGAACCCAGAGAAGTAAGAAAAACCTCAGAGATGTCGTCGGCCTCAGCCGGAAAGGTCATAGCTTTCACTCAGACAATCGGGGATGGCCGGAAAGTGGCATATGGGACCATGAGAGGTGAGTGAACTGCTCCAGGTACGCCTCAGGGCTTTAGGGTATCACTAGACCGGTAAAAGGTGAACAAATAACCAGGAGATGATGGAGGCCATGGTTTCCGGTGAAAGAACCAGCCGAAGAAGATGAACGGGCCTCATCGGAAGAGAGAAGCCAAGGGAAGGTTCTAGAGAGAACCGCAGAGCACCATTGAGAGATAGAGAGAGAATGATAGGTGGGAAATTGAGGGGTCGGTCGGGGGGTAATTGGCGTTTAATTATGGTAAGGGATATATGGGTCGTTGATCTTATTTGATCAATGACTTAGATTGATTTGGAGCTGGGCTGGGTACGGGGTTGGTTTGGGCTGGGTCAGTTATGGGTTAAAGGGTTGGGTAGATAATGGGTTAAAGGTGAGGTGGGTTGGGTTTAAAAATTGGTTATAATTTAAATAAATAGGGCTAAACGTTAAATACCCTTAAAAAAAGATAATTAATTAATAAAAATGGCTAATAATTGTGTAAAATGAGATGAAGACTAAATAAATGAAATTAAGGTGATTAATTAATATAAAAAATATAAAATGATCAGTTATTGATTTTAAAATGGTATAAATGTGCATTTGTGCTATAATTGCAAAAACTGATGTAATTAGCTAAATAATTCCAATATTGGCCCTTGGCAGCCATCGCCTCTTCCCAGCCTTTGGCTGTGGGAGAGAAAAATCCCAGCCCTAATGAAGTTAATCCAAACAATAACAATGTTATAATGTATGCAACTCGCTTAACTCACAAGCAATCTGCCGCTCCTCTCACAAAAAACGAGTTTGAAGCCAACTGAACTTGTTCATGGAGCTCCTACCATTCAATTCTCAATGGATGAACGTGAAGAATTTTCTAAGGAGGAAGGATTACATCAAGCAGTGGTCATTAAAATATCCAGTACTGCACCAAATTTGCAAGTTTTAAGAAATCTTCTGCCGAAAATCAATGGCATAAAAGGTAATTGCTTTGTAGGTTTATTGGCTCAACGACAACTGTTAATTCGTTGTGATCAATATGAAGATTTTGTCTGTTGTTTGGCAAGAGCTGTGAATTATTTTCAGTATAATGGAAAAGAGCATCAATATCGAGTTTTTCCGTGGAGTGTTGGATTTAATCCTAAAGAAGAAACCTCTAGGGCAGCCGTTTGGATATCATTACCAAACTTGTCGCCTGAACTGTTTGCTCACAAGGCTCTACTGTTGATTGCTGCTTCTGTGGGAAAACCTATTGCTATTGATAAAGCAACCCAAATAAGATCTCGTCCAAGCACAGCAAGAGTGAAGGTCGTTCTGGATTTATTGGACAAACTGCCAGAGAAGGTGCGACTTCAATATGTTGATTCAACAACTGGTAAGATAGTAGAGGAGTTCCAGGAAATTGTTTATGATAATTTGCCATCATATTGCTGCCATTGCAAACACCAAGGTCATGAAGAGGTAGAATGTCGTCTGTTGAAATCAAAATCAATAGCAGCAGTTCAAGATGTGGATGATCATGTCGAGGAAATTGTTCAAAATATTGAAAAACTACAGGGTGATGCCAGGGATTTTTTGAATGCAAAGAAACAACTAAATTTGGAGGCTTCTACAGCTGTGAATGCAACTGGTGATGGTACAGTTTCTACAGGTGTTAAGGCAGTGGTCGAGGACGTTACGCACCCTCAAAATTTGGTTGATGATCAAGCTGCTGCTGGTGTTCAAGCAGCTCCTTTGAGGGTTGGAATTACTGGTGGTGATCGAGCTAATCCAGGGATTCGAATTGTTAATGATCGAGGTGTGGAGAATGTACAAGATGGAACAAACGATATGATTGCTGAAGAAAAACAACCAGCTGTGAAGAATTTTCCTATGGTTTTAGAAAAGGAAAAACAGGATGCTAAGGGGCCTGGTTTTGATCCTGTGCAAGCAAGATTTCCTTCAGGTATGGAGGAGAAGGAAACTAGGACTCTAGAATCTACTAAGCAAGAGCACAAGACAGCTGTGAAATCTGGACAATCTCATAGACCTTTAACTATACATGAGGATTGTGCTAATGATGCACCTAACGTGGTCCAGAACTCAGGGAATGAAAAATATGGGCAAAAGAGTGCCTTGATGGAAAATAGAACTGGAAATACAATTAAGGATGGTAAGGGTGGAGATCAGACCAAAAATAAAGGAGATTGGAATGAGGTAACATTGAGAAAATCCTCTACAAAGAAGGGGGGTTCGTCAAATCGACAGAACCAAGCTGGAAATAACAGCAACATGGTTTCTAGTTCAAATAATTTTGATCTTCTTGCTGCTACTAGAGATCCTGAAGGTGATGCAACATGTTTAAATGATAATTTGATGTCCAAACAAATAGTTCCAATGTCCAGTAATGAAAGAGGAGGACAAGACAGTGTTGCTGCGGCTAAAAAAGTGGATGTTGGACGAAATGATTTGGGTGCTGAACTTATGGGCAACCAAGCCCACAATTCCAATGCACCTACGTTGCATTTCTCCGATCCTCATGTTGAACGAATAATCAAAGATGCACAGAAAGAAATGATAATGAATCGAGTTATGGATAAACAACCTTTGGTCGCTTTGAACACATCCGTATTTGATGTCCTTTCGCAATCGTGGGAGTCCTGTGGGCAGCTAATGCTCTCTACTGGGAATAACAATGAAGTTATACAAGCTAACGTGAGAGGGATGGCTATCAAATCTAGGCTTTGGGCTGACCAACGTGAGGAGGATGATGACGATGATTGGGGAGATCGTTTTGCTGGATACTCATCAGAAGAGGCTGAGCAAGAGGCTGAGCAAGAGGCTGCTATGGACAGTGCTGGTGAGGAGATTGAACCTTTAGAAATGCCACAACTTGATGGAGCTATAGCAGTGAGTCCCAAGAGTAATTTAAACATCAATGCTCCATTGTTTATTCCTAGAAATTCTCCTACAAAAAGTTTGAGTAAAGCTGCCACAACATATACAAAAGAGATTGGTCCTACGGTGCAGCAACAACTTAATCCAAAACAGTCTATTACAATTGTTAATGATCGAAAAACAGCAGCTTTAAAATCTGGGCAGCAGCATAATTCAATGGCTAACATAGGGGGTGATCAACATGTAACAGCTTCACCTCCAGGACAGCAGCAGCAATTGGTAGGAAGTTCAGCGGCAGTAATGTCAATTTCAAGTAACGAGCAGCAGCAACAATTTGGACCAGCTATTGTTCCTACAAGAGATCGAACAGAAGAAATTGTAAAAGCTGGAGAACATCAAATTGTGACAACTGCACCATTTATTTCAGTAGAGGACAGAAGACTCTTGGATGCAATGGTAAGTTCCAATCCTGCAATTTCTCTAACTCATAATGCAATTAGCACAGTTCGGGTGAGTAAGAGCAGGAACAAATTACAAATCAGAGAACATCAACAAAGCAATGCAATTTTGGTTAATACATATGATGAAAACACCTTGGTGACACAAGGTTTTGCTCAAGACATGCCAAATACGATAATTGTGGGCAGAGACACATGAAGAAGGTGAGGAAGATGAAATTTTAAATCAATGTCGGGCAGAGGCAGCAAGAAAAGGTGCTTTATCACCAATGCATAGCGGACAAAGCAAAAAGACACACACAAGGAAGAAGAGTTGGGATGGAAGGTTGAATGAGGAAACAAATATTAGGCGACTTCCTATGAGAGTTGCCAAGCAAAAACAAGCTGTCCCAACCACATCTACGAGATCCAACCGTTCAAAAAAGAAGTCATGAATTTTGAAGACTTGTTGAAGAGGTGTGATGAAGATGAAAAAGAAGTACAAATTGAAGAAGCTACAAGTTTGGATAAAAAGGGACAAGATTATAATTCCTACTACATTTTATTTTATCACTTTCTTAGTATTGTCATTTGTAATATCATCACAGAGTATGTTATAAACTCTGTGATGATCGTAGAATATTTGGTTCTTTCTAGTTCTTATTTTTTACATGCATGCAAGTAGGTGAGGCTTTTTTATGCCTCGATAGGACTTAGTAAGGTAAGGTTTAGGCCCGTTTGTGTTGCTTTAGTCCTATGCCTTTGGAAAGATATCCAATCGTCTATGAGATTATATTCCCTCGTGAGGCTTTGCCGGCAGCTACACCATGACTCCTCTACATGAGGCTGCCATATAGGGCATTGTGAGGCGCAGAGGAGTGATTATATAGCCGAGGCATAAAGGCAACAATACGGGTGCTATTGTCCTCCTTATTTGTACTATTCCTATGTGGTTCTTTTATTTTTATTATTGATAAAACTAGCCCTAGGCTCCTCGCCTAGTGGATTTGCCAAAAAAAAAAAATTGCCAATATTGGCCAATTTGTGAAATATTTAAATACTAAGGGAATTAAACAGTATTATGAATAATATATTGAGCAAGAAAATGTCTTGAAATTATTTATAACATTATTTATGAATAATTATGGAATATAAAATATTAAATAAATAGGAAAATAATTTGATAAAAATACGAAAATTTATGGGAAAATATCAATTACTATACAGAGTGATTTCGAAGGTATATATGCAAAGTTGAAAATATATTTGAGGAAAATTTAGGTATCAACAACTGCCTCTCTTTACCCGGAAAAGATGAAAGAGTTGTCGGGTAAAGATATGATGGCCAATTTTGACCGAGTAGAAATAGTATGAAAGATTCAGGCCGCACCCTAGCTTCTGAGATGTCTAAATATCCCTAGTTTTACAGGAATCAGGTCGTATGTAGTTCGGGAGTCACCAGCGAAGTATACCGATGATGTTTTATAACGATGGACGCAAGGTGCGAGGCAAGGTGAATAGAATGGATTACGGGATAGTTAGGAAAACTGGAGCGGTCCGCTCTTTCTTGGCTGGCTGTTCCTAGCCGGATTTCTTGCAAATCAATAACAAGCATATATTGTGCGTAATTTAAACATGATGCAAGTTCCCATTGGACTATGAATGCTGTCTTTGGACGGTTGAGGATGACTTCCTTAGACAATGATGTCCTGGGCCATAAATCGCTTGATGCGGGATTCACAAGCTATGAAATGATATTCTCGAGCCATGAAGATGGTTCCTCCGAACCATGATGCCTTTGAATAATGATATGCAAACTGATAAAAGAGATCCTTAGGCCATGAAATGATGTTCACATGGCATGAAGATGGTGCCTCCGAATGATGACGCCTTGGGATATGTTGGCGATATTTCAGCCCATGAAAATGCAATAGTATGATGCTAACAAGACAAACCTTAGTCTTGCGAATTAAAGGGGCAGAGCTTAGCCCGAAAGGAAGCGAAGTAAATAATGACATAGACAATGATTGCTTTGAAAAGTAAATGGGAGGCAGCGTTAGCCTCGGAAGGCAGGATGGTAGCCTTATGAAAATGGAGATGGAGGTAGCGTTTAACCTTGGAAGGCAGAATAGTAACCTTATGCAAGAAATAAATGCAGGTGCAGATGGAGACAACGTTTAGTCTAGAAAGGCAGAAAGGTAGCCTTATGCAATGCAAATGCAGATGGAGGTAGCGTTTAACCTCGGAAGGCAGAATAGTAGCCTTATGCAAGAAATAAATGCAGATGCAGATGGAGACAGTGTTTAGTCTCGGAAGGCAGAAAGGTAGACTTATGCAATGCAAATGAAGATGGAGGTAGCGTTTAACCTCAGAAGGCAGAAAGGTAGCCTTATGCAATGTAGATACAGATGGAGACATTGTTTAGTCTCGGAAGGCAGAAAGGTAGCCTTATGTGATGCAGATGCAGATGGAGACAATGTTTAGTCTCAGAAGGCATAAAGGTAGCCTTATGCAATGCAGATGCAGATGGAGACAACGTTTAGTCTCGGACGGCAAAAAGGCAGCCTTATGCAATGCAGATGCAGATGGAGAAAGCGTTTACTCTCGGAAGGCAGAAAGGTAGCCTTATGCAATGCAGATGCAGATGGAGACAGCGTTTAGTCTCGGAAGGCACAAAGGTAGCCTTATGCAGTGTAAGTGCAAAAAATAAAAATGCTGATAGGAGTTCTTAGCTGGTGATGAATTGCGGCGATATGATTGTTGTGAATTTTGCGATAAGTGAAGTGCCATTTGTGATGATAATAAATGTCGGCGTGTGAGATGAGCTTGAGAAGTGTGTCTTTGAGAAATGTGTGTTCTTCGGGAAGATAATATGTTTTGGGGCCTTTGCGATCTTTGTGCTTGCATTCAAAGAAAAATCGTGAGTTCTGCAAGGGGAAAGGTTAGTTCGCGTTCCTGCTGGCTTTACTTATCTTTCTCACTTGATCGTGATAATACTGTCTTTATCACTGGGGTAGAATTTGTTAAACAAGTTGTTTAAGTAAAAAATAAATATGCCTGATTTTGTAAATATATGATATAAGCATATAATCTAAAATAGCTTTAGATGAATCGACAGCCGGGACGCGATCTGAGACATTGCAACCTCTCTTGCCACGGAATTTTGAGGATTCTCCTCAAAATTCTGCCCTAGTTGATAGGTGAATACTTCTGCCTGTTGCTCGTGCGGCGATCGGCTGAACTTGCTTCAGAATTTTGAGGGTCCTCCTCAAAATTCTGCCCCAGTTTCCATTCGTGGGGAAAATGAAATTTTTATTGAATTGTGACCGAACCCATAGGGATGCCTACGTATCCCCTATTAAACGGGAATCAGGTCAGGCGTAGTTCAATTTAAATTTTTGACAAAAGCATATGGAATTACACATAGTAGCGCTTGACTGCATCTGAATTAATTGGTTTTGGCCAAACTTCTCCGTCCATTTCCGCAAGTATGAGTGCTCCTCCTGTCAGCACTCTGTGAACCATGTACAGACCCTGCCAGTTAGGAGAAAACACCCCTTTGGCTTCGTCTTGGTGAGGAAAGATTTTCTTTAGCACCAGCTGCCCTAGTGTGAATCGTCTTGGCTTGACTTTCTTGTTGAAGGCTCATGACATTCTGTTCTGGTAGAGTTGACCATGACAAACTGTGTTCATTCTCTTTCCGTCTATGAGGGCCAGTTTCTCATAAGGACTCCTTACCCATTCCGCGTCGCTAAGCTCATCTTCTTGCATAATTCTCAGAGATGGAATCTCAACTTCGGCAGGAATAACAGCCTCTATACCATAAACAAGCATATAGGGAGTTGCCCCGGTTGATGTGGGGACTGTGGTGCGATATCCGAGTAAAGCGAATGATAACTTCTCATGCCATTGCTTGTGCCTTTCTATCATCTTCCTTAGTATCCTCTTGATATTTTTCTTAGCGGCTTCTACAACTCCATTCATCTGAGGTTTGTAAGCTGCGGAGTTCTTGTGTTTGATCATGAATGTTTCACACATGGCTTTCATCAAGTCTCTGTTGAGATTAGAACCATTGTCGGTGATGATTGACACTGGGTATTCTCCTTTTGCCAAATATTCCTTGACGTCATGGAACCAAGGATTTCCGTCCGCTTCTTCTTCGACATGGGCACAGTAGGCCGGCTAATTGTGAATTTTCACTGGAATGGGATCAATGAAAGTTTTGTATGGATGCTGAATCATAGATGACAAGGTAGCCAGAGCATCGGCGAACTCATTCTGGATTTTGGGGACATGCCGGAACTCTATCTTTGTGAACCTCTTTCTTAACTCCTGAACGTGATGTAGATAGGGTAGTATCTTGGAATTTTTGGTTTCCCATTCTCCTTGTACCTGATGTACCATTAGAACTGAGTCACCAATCACTAACAACTTCTGGACGTTCATGTCAATGGCCATGTTGAGCCCTAAGATACAAGCCTCGTATTCAGCCATGTTGTTGGTGCAGGGGAACCTGAGCTTGACAGATACCAGATAATGCTGGCCGGTCTCTGATACTAAGACTACTCCGATACCGACTCCTTTGAAGCTTGTTGCGCCATCAAAGAACATCCTCCAACCGTCGTAGGATTCTGCAATGTCTTCTCCTACGAATGATACTTCTTCATCAAGAAAATACGTTTTTAGGGGTTCGTATTCTCCGTCCACTGGATTCTCAGCAAGATGCTTTGCTAATGCCTGTCCCTTGACCGCTTTTTGAGTCACATAAATAATGTCGTACATACTCAGCAGGATTTGCCACTTGGCTAGCCTGCCAGTGGGCATAGGTTTCTGAAAGATGTACTTCAATGGATCCATACTTGATATGAGATATGTTGTGTAGGCCCAGAAGTAGTGCCTCAACTTCTGAGCAACCCAAGTCAAAGCGTAGCAAGTGTGTTCCAGCAAAGAATACCGGGCCTCATACGGAGTGAACTTCCTGTTGAGATAGTAAATGGCTAGCTCTTTCCTTCTTCTTTCATCATGCAGCCCCAGAACGCAGCCGAAAGCTCCATCTAGTACGACAAGGTAGAGTAGCAGGGGTCTACCTGTCTTAGGTGGTACCAAGACAAGCGGGGTGGATAGATACTCCTTGATTCTGTCGAAAGCTTTTTGACAATCCTCCGTCCACTTAGTCGCAGCGTCCTTCCTTAGCATTTTGAAGATCGACTCACAAATGACTGTAGACTGTGCTATGAATCGGCTGATGTAATTGAGCCTCCCCAAGAAGCTCATAACATCTTTCGTGTTCTTTGGTGGTGGTAGTTATTGAATGGATTTTACCTTTGACGGATCCAATTCTATTCCTCGATGGCTCACAATGAATCCCAGCGGGGTTGAGCTTCAGATTATATTTTCTCAACCTGTTGAAGAACTTCCTCAAATCTTCCATGTGATCAACAACTTTCTTTGATTTTATAATGACGTCGTCCACATACACCTCGATCTCTTTGTGAATCATGTCATGGAATATGGTAGTCATGGCCCTCATTTAGGTGGCCCCCGCATTCTTTATACCGAACAATATCATTTTGTAACAGTACAATCTCCAGAGCGAGATGAACGCCGTTTTATCAACATCTTCCTTATCCATCCAAATTTGATGATAACCAGCGAAGCAATCTACGAAGGACTGTAGCTCATGTTTGGCGTAGTTGTAAGTTAGAATGTGTATGTTTGGCAAGGGGAAGTCATCTTTCGAACTGGCCTGGTTGAGATCCCGGTAATCGACATAGACTCTGACCTTCACGCCTTTCTTCGGCACATGTACGATGTTGGCTAACTATGTCGGGTACTCAACTACCCGGAGAACTTTGGCGTTGATTTGCTTGGTAACTTCTTCTTTGATTTTCAAACTCATGTCAGGTTTGAACTTTCTAAGCTTTTGCTTTACCGGTGGACATGTCGGATTGGTCGGCAGTTTATGGGCCACAATGGACGTACTTAAACCAGTCATGTCGTCATATGACCAAGCGAATATGTCCTCATACTCCTTTAGAAACACTGTGTACCCTTTCTTTTCTGACGGTGACAAATGGATACTGATGCGTGTTTCCTTGGCATTTTCTAAATCTCCCAGGTTGACAACCTCAGTCTCATCCAAGTTTGACTTAGGTCTATTTTCAAAGTTTTCGACCTCTTTAACGATCTCAACGGGTATATCGTCTTCATTTGAATCACTGTCCGTTCGTCGCGTTTCCTTATTGCATGTCACAATCATCGGTTCATCAAGTAAAGTAATAATAATGTTGTATAGATAAAGTAATGAGATAAAATGGTAACAATAAATATTAGATTCATAAAGAAATTTGAAAATGCTTTGATAAATTGAATAACTTGTTTTGAACATTGAAAATCTTATTGCGGGAATTGAAAAATGTAGAAAAGGAAAATCGTTTAGTAAATAAAACAGTAAATAATGATTGTTTTAGCTTGCTACCCTGAGGCTCGGTGGGCTTTGGTGGTCCTGATAGACCATTTCTTGAAATACGCTCCCTTGCTTACTGCATGTACGGAAGGGCCTTCCTCCCCCTCCTCCTTTAGAACAACACACCAATCCATATCGTCATCCTCTAGGAATAGATTCCTTATTGCTGCAAGTGCTTCCTCTTTGTCCGATCCGTAGATAATGTCGGCCTGCTTGATGGTCTGCTCCAGATGGGGTATCGGCTGTTCCAGGAGGTAGTGATGACTGTGACATGACGATGACCAATTTCTGAATTCTTCCCATGTATATTCATACCCCAGATCGAAAGTAGTACCATGTTTCTTGAGTTTTATGGGCTTCGTGATCCCTTGGAGGTTCTTACCGAGCCCTTTAACTGGCTCGTATCCTCCCCAGTTAAGGATGCTCTCGATCTTGCTATCCCACTATTTGTCCTTGTCAATGGCATTGACTCGCTCAATATGGTGATAAGTTCCTCCACCTAGTTTTCTCTTTCCATCAATTACATGGATAGTCTGGCGACTGTAAATAGGGTTTCTACCGTCGTCGTGGATGATCACCTCTTGGTGGTTCCACTTGAATTTCACCGCCTGATGTAGTATTGATGTGACGGCCCCAGCATCATGGATCCAGGGTTGTCCTAACAACAAGTTGTAAGATGCCGACACGTCTATTACCTAAAAGTACACCTCGAACCATGTTGGTCCTATCTGTAGGCATAGACTGATTTCCCCCATAGTAGATCTTTGAGACCCGTCGAAGGCTTTCACGTTGATTGCTCCCTCTATTATGTCATGTAGTCCTTTACCCAATTTATTGATTGTTATTAACGGACAAATGTTAAGACTGCAACCTCCATCGATCAAGATCCTTGAGATGAAATGATCTTCACATTGCACGGTGATGTGCAATGCTTTGTTGTGTCCCAATCCCTCAGGTGGTAACTCGTCTTCATGAAAAGTAATTTTGTGACTTTCCAGTACCTGGCCCACCATGTTGGCCATTTCTCCACTAGTGATGTTGTTCGGCACGTATGCTTCGCTCAACACTTTTAATAAATCATTTATGTGCATCTCAGAATTCTGCAACAAAGAGAGAATAGAAATCTACGCTGGTGTCTTGTTCAGTTTGTCGATGACCGAATACTCCTTAGCCTGTATTTTCCTCTAAAGATTATCGGAACCTGTTTCAATGAGGGGAGGTCAGTTGGCGGATTGTTTGCTTGACTCGGCCAGATGTGTAGAGGTATAGACTCTACCAGTTCTCGTCATACCCTATGCTGCGATGGCTTTCTCAAACCTGTTTTTACCTTTCCTTCTCGCCTCGGCTGTATAATCCCTAGGGATAACATTTGAATAGAAAAGAGGTGTTGTTGACATTGCTACTGGAATCGGCGTGGCCATTCTTACTTCAACTGGAGTGTATGTTAGGGGTGGCAGGACTGCAACCTCGAGTGGTGCTGGTGCGTTTGCTGGAGATACAAACTCAACTTCAATTGGCACTGGCGCCTTCGACTTTGCAGGTGGCGTTGCTTCAAATTCAAGTGGGATAGACATATTCACCTCGGCATTCTCAGACGGATGAATCTGGACTATGATCGGGTTGAGAGTGACTGCAGGTTTCTTTGGGTCATTGCCTTCTGTGATCAACCCGATTGACCCCTCGGGATCCCAATCATCATCTATCTTAATCATATGGATACCTCCACCTTTATGGTCTGGTAAAGGGTTGTTGCGGACATTCGGAGCGGGGTCTTTGTCCACAATAATCTTGTTATCAATGAGGGTCTGTATCTTATCTTTCAGAGAGCGGTATTCTTCGATGGTGTGTCCTTTCATGCCAGAATGGTCTGCACATGATTTGTTTGGGTTAACCCACTGAGAAAGGTTCTCAGTGGTGGCAGCAGGGATAGGTGTAACGTAACTAGCAGTGAGATTTTCATACAACTGGTCGATGGGCTCGGCTATGGCGGTATATTGCTTTAGAGGGCGGCGATCAAAGTTAGGGCGAGGCCTAGGGAAGTTCTGACGGGTAGGGGGTGATTGATAGTGAGGTGGCTGGGAATTATAGGTGTTGTAGACGGGAGCGGGTTGTGAGTATCTATGTGGGGTAGGTTGATATGTAGGTGGTGGAGATTGCTATGCAGGCGGTAGAGGTGAGGGTGCTTGGTAGTTCGGGGTTGGCTGATATGTGAAGGGAGATGTTGGGTAGACTTGGTATTTGGGGTGGGGATTTGGCTTGTTGTGCAACCATCACGGCTCCCACGTCTCTCTTCCTAGACACACCACCGGACTGTAAAGCCTTGTTAGTGGCTTGCAAAGCTTAAAAATTTGTAACCATACCGTTCTTGATACCTTTTTCAATTGGCTCTCCTAATTTGATAATGTCGGAGAACTTGTGGCCTTCAACCGTCATTAGCCGTTCATAATATTGCGAGTCCTGAGCTCGGACAAAGAACTTGTTCATCTGTTCTTCCTCTAAAGCAGTTCTGACTTTAGCAGCTTCCGACCTCCAACGCGTAGCATACTCGCGAAAGGTTTCTGTGGGTTTCTTCTTCAAGTTTTGGATGTAGAACACATTTGGTGCGTTCTCTGTATTGAATTTAAACCTGTCCATGAAGTCTGTTGCCATGCCTACCTAGTTTGACCATTTCTTAGGGTCTTGGATGATGTACCAAGACAGTGCGTCTCCCTTCAAACTCCTCATGAACAGCTTCATGCGGATCCTTTCGTCTTTTCCTACGCCAACCAACTTATCACAGTAGGTCCTCAGATGGACCCTCGGATCACCAGTGCCATCAAACATCTCGAACTTTGGAGGTTTGTACCTCTCGGGTAGTTCGACATTAGGTTGTATACAGAGATCTTCATACTTCAAACCTTCAATTCCCTTGACTCCCTCAACACCCTGAACTCGGCTAGTCAGCTTTCTAAGTTCCTCATCCAAATTCTTAATAAGCAAGTCCTTCTCATCATACTCGGATGTATGTGAGTTAGGCTGAATGGAGTGGGTCACAGTTTCCACGTTGATGGGATTGTTGTAAGCATGGAAATGGTCCTTCGTGGGGTTTTGATGTTCGTGGATGGATGGTGGAATGTTGTTGTGGCAAGTGTTGCATGGTGCAGGGAGAGTTTGTTTTTTTGGGGAAGTGGCGTTATGGTGAGGTGCAGGGTGATTTGGTTGTTTTGGGATATTCTGTGGTGGTGTAGGGTTGACGTCAGGGACGTTGAGGGAAAATGACAGATTGGCCAAATTCCGGACCTGGTCGAGCTCCTCTTGAAATTTCAGCAATTTCTGTTCTAATGGTGACATATTTTCATGAAAAACTTGAATACCCCAGCCGTCAATGTTCAACCGTATTTTCCTTCCTGATATCGCTGGATTTTGCCATCTGTCTTTTGCCCTTGTTTCTACCTTTGGGAGGACTGAGAGGAGGAGTAGGTGGAGGCCCTTTGGATCTTGTGCGGTAGGAGGATGATGCCAGAATGCACGAACTAACCTTTGGGGAAGGGGATAATAACTAAATGAGAAACAAAACAAAAGGTAACCGAGTTAGTGAGGATTATGAACAATATTGCAGAAATTAAACACGTAATGCGGAAATGTAAAGCGTATCCTAAGTTGGGGACCTCTTTGTACTCGAGGTAGGCCTAGCGACAAATTGATTTGGATAACTTAAAATGCTAAATGCCTTATCTTATTGATAGAAAATAGACAAATCTTTAAAACGACTCTAAATATGCGAAAATAAAAGGAATTAATGTCCATAGGCCTTATTACATTAATGAAGAAGACAAAAGAAGACACCCTTATCTACTTGGTCCCAGAAGGACCTTCGCCAGATTCGGCATTCTTGCTTCGCTCGATCTGCTTTCCCAACTTGTGAAGTCCCAGCAGTAGGTAGGTTTTGGCTAGGTATCCCCCTTCAGCTCCCTCATCCTTCTGGCAAGTCTCGATCATTTTGATGAATTTCTCCTCCAGTTCAACTATACCTTGCTCCAAGTACCCCAACCTCTTGTTGGCATTGATAGCCATGTCCTTCAATTCGTCGATCAACCTTTTGTTGGACTCATATATCTTGTGGTGATCATCCTCATATTCACGGATCCTTTTGCGTAGTTGGTTGTACTTGACTCGTGCTTCGGCTTTTTCATTTATGACCCGGTGACCTCGAACGAACCCCGGCTCGATTCGACCACCCAAATCTTCTTCGAACCAACCAAGATAGAAATGAGTGCAAGCGGCGTGATACCTGTCTGGCTCGATGGTGTCTTTTTCAAGCCTAATATTACAGTGCCATAGGTATTGAGCTTGACACTTTTGAGGGTTGTAATCATTTTGAAAGTCTGCTCGAAGATGACTCATTTTCTAGATCCTAGGTATGACCTTCTTCCTACCCGCTTGCCTCATGACTCGTAGAGGGACGTAAGGGTATGTTCCCCTTAGACCAATCAGTATAAGAAATGAAGTGTTTCGGGACCGAATGATGAACTCGTCTGTCAGAAACCACTCAAACATCCATTGAACCTGATCCTCAGTTAAGTTACCAAATAACTCAACCCATCCTTCGGCATTCTCCGGCTGAGCGAACATGTCGGTAATATAGTTCATTTGCTTTGGGTGATGGAAAGCGATGTGGTCATCCCAAATCCTTCGATTGATGTCTTGTCGGTATTCACCTTTTTGTAGATATTCTATAAGACAGAGTTGGAGTAATAAGTTGCAACCTTCGAAATGCCTTGCTCCTCGTTGGCACATATCTAGGGCCCGATACATATCTGCGATGATCATAGGCACAATGATGAAGTCCTGCCCGTCTATCCCTTCCATTAGCGTCTTAATTACCATGGACAACCTAGTATGGATTCTTTCCTTCTTCATTTGGAACACAATCAAACCCAAAAAACACACCATAAACACGAACACTCGGTGATGGATATGTCCCAGAGAGGTGATGGAAAACTCGTCTTGGTAGGTGCGGTATGATTTGTTGTGACCGTACCTTTCATAAAAATAGTCAAAAGAGATGTATGAATCCTTCAGACACACCAAGTCTGGATTCTTCTTCAGACCCATCATTTTGAAGAAACCCCAACCCGTGCAATTTTCAGGCATCAGCAACCCCGGAGATTCCCAATATAGACCGGCCAATCCTCCTATCTCTTCTAATAAAGGTGTCATTTCAAGTTTCTCAAAGCGGAACACGGACCTATCGCAATCTCAAAACAGAGTGGAGGCCTCTATCATCATTTTGTTTGGCTGGATATCTAGAAGAGATGGTAGATTGTCCAGGTGTTTTCTGACAAGAGTTTTGTCACTAGAGTGGAGGTCTTCCCACCAATTCTGCAGCCTAGGGTGAATATTGGCGACCATGCCGAATCTGGGGACTTCATGCCTCATTTTTTCTGCAAAGAGAAATAATGTTAGGCCCTTACCTCCACCAGACTCGACTATTTGACACCAATAATTAGCAGGACTCATTTAGTTCTCCAAATAAATGCACAGAGCGTGAGGGTGTCCGTTTGGGTTCTAGGGAAACCCAGTGGACTTTGGACAAGGCTATCTTAAAGGCTATTGTGCGGACAACACGTTAACTTGGCTAAGTTTGACCATGATGCATGCAACAATATAACGGAGTAGGGTTCTATGGGGTTTTAGACTGGTACCCTTGTGCGGAAACTCAAGGGGGAAGGCACGGAATTATCGACTACATCGCTGATCGACTAGTTTTACCGCAAATACGCCTTTCCGAATTTAAGGCGTAATAATATAGGAAGAGCGCAACCACTCATTGTAAGTGTTGCTATAGTATTTTGTTTGGCACGAGTGGAGTATTAATGTTGAGCATATTATGCAATAAATAAGCATTCAAACATATAGTCATGTATTTGCACATTGAGGAAAGCGGTAAATAAAACAATTATGATTGAAAGCAAGTACAAAAAGGAAACAAAGAGACATGTTAGTTCTGTTCATGTGGAATAAATACTTTAAAGAAGTAAACAATTAATGGCATGTAACATGGGAGGGGAAGGGTGCGAGTGTTAAACAAATTAAAGGTATAAATTCACGGATTAATATGCAATGGTAAAAGCCTAGGTATATCCCCAGCAGAGTCGCCATGCTATCGCGCCCCCTTTTTCCTTTAAGCAGAGATCGGGTTTATGACATTCTGACAACTCCTTTTAAAGGAGGAGGGTTTAAAGAAGAGTTGCCACCTAACTATTTTAAAGGTGTGTTAGGGAACCTAGAGGGATTAACTCATGAGACTAGTTTGCATTAACAGAGATCGGGTAAGGGCTTGAAATTATCCCAAGGGGAAGGTATTAAGCTCCCCTCGAGATCCACAACTGTGGTTCCCGGCCAAATGGTTTTTGTGAATTTGTACAATAAGCAAGTAGCAAGTAATGGCTCAAATAAGAGGGGATTTCAAATAAGCATCGGAGTTATTAACTTTTGAATGAACTAGTAAGACATTTGAGAGAAAGACATCCGAGGTTTGAAACAATATGGATCACATCAATGCAATACACGGTATGTCACTTCTCAAAGAGGGGATACACGTGATATTAGCGCATCGGTCATCATATCGATATTCTACCCTTTCCCACCCCGTGAAGGTATTTAAAATGTGTGTTGGTCGCGAACTCTATCGCGTGCTATTACCCGTCCCATCCTATCAGTCCCGGAGGAGGCTAGGACTACTATCCTAAAGGGGAAGTACTAGGTTAAACCCATATGTTTAAAGGACAAAATTCTAAACGACAAGCAAAGACAGTGAGGACTACAAATATGGAAAAACACATAGAAGCAAATATGAGGCTCAGATATTCCTCCACAAGTTATGCACATATCAGCACGACTCAAACACACATACGGTCTTTTAACTTCATATCCTAATGCATGATGTCTAGGCAAGAATACAATAGCGAGGCAGTTTGTCACTGATTTTAGAGAAGGAATAGTACCAGTTTCTAAATACCGATTTTTACCTGTTGTTAGCCAAACAATACACATAAGGCAATAGGTTTCCAATTTTAAAAAGTCTTAAAACCTAAGGCTTGCCTAGGCATACCTAAACTGCTCCAATTATGCTGCTTTAGTTTCCAGTTTAGAAATATAGTTGTTAAGCGGGGTGAGTCTGTTTTAATTTTTAACCAGGCAAAAGGGGTGGGTGTTAAACAAATATGAATGCAATCCTAAAGGACATGGTGTCTAAATGCAAACAAGGGGCAGAATGGTGCAAGACCTATACATGATATTCTAAATGCATGTGCATTTTCAGTGTCAGAACCTATTTTAGAGGGATCCATCTATTAACACATTTTGACTTAAACAGAAAAGTACAAATTTCACAGGAAATCCAATTCTTTGTTAGATTGCTGAACCTAACACATGATTTTCTAGGTGTTCATGCAAAGTACGTTTTCAATCACAGGATTTGGCATAAATAACATGCTGAAAAATGATATCTTAAGGGACATGATTTCTAATGCAAGATTTTGATAGTTGTTAATGTTATTACTTATCCTAGAAAAGAAGTACTTCTAGGTGATGCAGTTATGAGAAGGCAGTAATATTATGATAGCCACTTTTTGTTGTTATTCATCCTATGAACATGATTTTTAAGTGAATACAATTGTAATGAGATGCTGAAATAAATAAACCTAATTATCATTGTATCTAATGCATGAGTGGCATATTATTCCTAAGCATGGTGACTATTACGCATATAGGAAAAGAAAACCTATAGGCATGATTTCTACCCATACTACAACATGCATATTGCCCACCCATTTAACTATCCAGCCCCAGAATCTTTTACAACCAATTATTACAGACCAGTGTTGCACGAATTATATATGTAAATAAGAAAATTTAGAAGTTACACTATAGGGAGCCTACCAATAGGTCCAAGTCTCCAAGTCCTTAATTCCATATGCCATAACCTTTCATAAGCCCCGGGTGTGTCAGAGTTCCTAAGGACCTCAGAGGATCCTAGGCAGTGCTCACACCCAGGTACCCTATCCAAGAATGAGTAAGTGCAGTGTAGGAATGTCAGTCTTATGTGTCAGTGTTCAATGGGTACTCAAAGAGTTCCCAAGGCAGTGCTCACACGAAGGGGGCTGAACTTAAGAAACTAGGAGTAGTGAGATGTGCTCATGATTTAGGGAGTTTAAGTAAAACATAGTTGTAAAACATAGTTTGAAAAGAAGAGGGACTTTTAATAAAAATCAACTTTTTAGAATAAGAGATTCAGTTGTTGAAAAAAAAAACAGTTTACAATTCAAACTGACAAAGCCAGCATCACACAGGGGACCCATGATGGTCCAGCAATCACAAACAAGGGTGAGGGGGTTTGAGGGACAAGTACACAGCCTGTGAGGCAAACAGCTTACACATAAACACATAAGTAATGTGGTTTTCTAAGGGTTCGGGGGATATGACTAAGTCTCAAATTAGAGCAACATATCAACTAACATCATGATTGGACTAACATATTAGACATAGGCATGGAGATACACATAAAGAACAAAGGCTGAATGTAGAGAAACACATTGAGCATGCATGATAAGGTAACAATAGACATGTGAAAGAGATTCAGAGTTCTAATTGCATGTTGAACAGCAGAAACACAAGTAGAAACATATAAGAGATGCCAAGAACTGAACTATGAATAGAAACATATTGGTTTGGATGACTGAAGATTAAATCAAGACATACCAGTATGATGAAGAAAGCAGTAATGCAAGCAAGGACAAGAGATGCACAGTGAAAGTTCTTTGTTGTGAAAGAGAGTGCACAAAATCAGTTTTGTGTGTCTCTGTCTATGTGTGTAAGAGAGTTTTTGAACAGTCTATTGTTCATGTCTTGCTAAGAAAAGAGCAGATGTATTTATAGTTTAAAACAGGCAGAACAAAAAGGTAAGAAGTGCTAATTCAACATAGTTATGGAAATAATGTCAATCAGAATCAATCAATGTCCGGACCCCCTTTAATTAGGGAGACAGGATTCAAATGGATACAAGTTATAATGAATAAGGAAAAGGATCAATCCAAGACTGACTTTACCATATTATAGCGTGTGGCATGTAATAAGGCTGAATACAGAATACTCCCAATAAGGAAACTATATTTCAAATAGTTGAAAGCATATTTAGGCACATAAATATGGTAAAATGCAATTTTAGTTCTGAAAATCAGTCAAAGAATCACGGATGAGACTGCAAATCATAGGGGATCAGTTCTAACTAAGGAAAGCATCTCACATGTAAGGAAGTAATTCAAAATCAATAAAGTTCTAAGGAAAACACATACGAGTTACAGCTTTGAGAAAAGATATCACAGCTCTAAGGGAAATAAATAGAATCAATAGAGAATACTATGTAAGGATCGATACAACAAGTAATCAAGTCTGTTAAGCAATGAATAGCACAAAATCAGCGAAACCCTAGGCAAGTAGTAAAGAACAGTAGAAGATTGAAAAAATAAGAATCATATAAGTTCAGAGACAAAGTAATAGCATTGAACATGATAGCAACACAGATATCATAAACCTTAATAGCAACAACAGGATAAAAATCACAGAGAAGCTTAACATCTATGAGAGATAAGAGTTCGTGCATTTAAACAAACATATCAGTCACAAAGGGACTCATAATTTGGGGAAAGACTAGGGTTTTATAGTAGAGCAAGTTAAAACGAAAAAAACTTTAAATAAATAGTTGAATAATAATAGAATCAGAGAATGACATTTAAACAGAAGCAAAAAATTATTTTTTAACGGGGTTATGAAACCCTATTTTTGAAGTGAAAGCTCGTTCAAAGTAGAAGAGTTTTTGTTCAAAGAAAACATGTAAAAGATTCGTAACATACATAGATCTAAGGAAGATCTAGAAGAAATCGATGAGATATAGGAGTTAGGGTTTCGTGGAACCCAGAGAAGAAAGAAAAACCTTAGAGATGTCGCCGGCCTCACCCGGAAAGGTCGTAGCTTTTACTCAGACGGCCGGGGATGGCCGAAAAGTGGCATGAGGGACCGTGAGAGGTGAGTGAACTGCTCCAGGTTCTCCTGAGGGATTTAGGGTATCACTGGACCGGTAAAAGGTGAACAAGTAACCAGGAGATGATGGAGGCCATGGTTTCCGGTGAAAGAACCAGCCGGAGAAGATGAACGGGACTCATCGGAAGAGAGAAGCCAAAGGAAGGTTCTAGAGAGAATCGGAGAGCACCAGAGAGAGATAGAGAGAGACTGAGAGGTGGGAAAATGAGGGGTCGGTCTTGGGGTAATTTGGGTTTAATTATGGTAAGGGATATCTGGGTCGTTGATCTTATTTGATCAACAACTCAGATTGATTTGGAGTTGGTCCAGATATGGGGTTGGTTTGGGCTGGGTCAGTTATGGATTAAAGGGTTGGGTAGAGAATGGGTTAAAGGTCAGGTGGGTTGGGTTTAAAAATTGGTTATAATTTAAATAAAGGGGCTAAACGTTAAATACCCTTAAAATACGATAATTAATTAATAAAATATGGCTAATAATTGTGTAAAATGAGATTAAGACTAAATAAATGAAATTAAGGTGATTACTTAATATAAAAAATATAAAATGATCAGTTATTGATTTTAAAATGGTATAAATGCGCATTTGTGCTATAATTGCAAAACTTGATGTAATTAGCTAAATAATGCCAATATTGGCTAATTTGTGAAATAATTAAATACTAAGGGAATTAAATAGTATTATGAATAATATATTGGGCAAGAAATTGTCTTGCAATTATTTATAACATTATTTATGAATAATTATGGAATATAAAATATTAAATAAACAGGAAAATATTTTGATAAAAATACGAATAATTATGGGAAAATATCAATTACTATAGAGAGTGATTTCGAAGGTATATATGCAAATTTGAAAATAATTTGAGGAAAAATTGGGTATCAACAACGCTCAGGTTGTTATGATGCTCATGAATGGTTATCGCGCAGTAATTGACGTGGTGGATGCTTGCCCATGTGTTGGGAAAGTGAATGACTTGATAGGAGTTCTACTCAGAGTATGATTTAGAGGTTCGATATTATATTTTCGGTGGAGGAAAGGCAATCAGACTATAAATGTTCAGGCTTAGATCGATAGAGCAACGAGACTTGGTGTTTCCAAGTGTGGTGGAATTTCGTATATTATGAGATATTGTTGCCCTTGATTGAATTTGTTAAGTTCGGTGTTATAATCTTCTTCAGATTTGCCCTCGTGTCACGGTATTATGAAATGGTATCCAAGAAGCGGCTGTTATAGATCACGGCGTGCGATGGTTCATGATCGGATCGGTGTTTCTATTGTCGAAGGCTCGAGAAAGATGACCTTCGAAAAGGTTAGAAGCTATCAGTAAGTTACTGGTTCAAGTACTATAGAGATAGACATTGATCTAAGGCAATAAATGGGCAACAAAGAATGAGGAAGGACATATGGTAAGTGTGAAGCGATGGTTAAATTTCTAGCAGGCCAGGTGTGAGAAGCAAAAGTCGAGTAGTTGCTTAAAGGGGTGAGCTTTTCCAAAGTGGGAGAGCTGCAAAGTAACATATGTGTTTTGTGGTAGGATGGTCACACGCCTTGAGGAAAGTCTGCAAGCATTTGGGGAATTCGTGGTGGACAGTCACAAGGTCCACGTATTTTTATTTAGGTGCAACATGACTTCGAGTTTGGAATGCGTTTTTGGACTGTTAGCTGATGTCAATGGGGGAAAAAGAAACCTCGGTGGGTCTCAGGGTTATGTAATTGTAGCTTCAAGCTAAGTGGGAGATCCCCACCATCTATGATTGGACTTTGTGGTTGTTTACATGTGCGGTTTCTGGTTATCTGCGTATTGGTGAGTTATTACAGCTAAGGGAAAAGAACATAAGTGGTAATTGAGCATAGGGTTTGATAAATGTGTGCAAAAGTTGGCCTTATTGAATCAAGTTTAGGCTTTGGAAAAAATTCAGGAATTATGCTTAGTACATAGGTGAGATATAAGGGTAGTGATTCAGTCATGTGCTTCGTTGAAAGGGTGTTCATGTGCTAGAAGAGCCTTGGAGTTTATTGTGTTCGGGGCCAAGTCGGAGTGGGTGACTCTCAATAACGGTCCTAGTGAATTCAAAGGTTATAATGCACTGTCTAAAGATTTCAACATGCGGTACGGATAAGAATCGAGCTTTTGCAGAAGTTATGGATAATAGGCTCGGAATGTTCTATGATATTTTCGACTTGCAGACTTCGGATTCGTAGAGGAATTTTCGGAATGGATATATTAGTTGAGGATGTAAGCATTTTCACAAGGAGGGTATGAGATGGGTTGTGGGATTTGAGACAGCATGGTCTCGTGATACAAGTCCACTCAGGAAGAGTGTTGATTGAGTCATTGTGTGTTAAGTGGATTTATATTTATTTCTAAGAAAGTTAAGGATAAGTTAGAAGAAGTCAGGCCTGTTAGCCATAGTTGAATTGGCATGATGGTGGCAATGATCAGTACCTCCAGTGTGATTAGATTATGCATGTGATTCGTGACGGTACGTGCGAGGCTTGACGACCGCCGTAATTGGTTTTAGTTGGGATTTGGTATTATTGCCTGTGATGTGTAGGAGGATCCTGGGAGGGCAGTGGTGGTTTAGACCACTACATGAGGATTTGTATTGTAACGACCCAGCCGGTCGTTTTGTGTGTTGGGACTCCGTTCCCATGAATGACTCTTCCTATAGCGACTACTCGTGCCTTGTGATATGTGTGGGCCGGTAGTTCGGGATTCGGAAGTGTTTTGGCCTGTTCAGGAACACTTGGTTCCTGAAGGCTAGCCTATTTGGCTGATTTTGGTTCTGAGCAGCATTTTGAGCAAACGACCTCGGAATCGAGTTCTGACAGCTCCAGCAGCTCCGGATGATGATTTCGGACTTGGGAGTGTGTTCGCCTCGGGTTTCTAATGACCCGGGAGTATTTCGGCACCTGAATTGGAATTCAGGATTTCATGTGAGTTGGAATTCTGCCTGGAATTGGACCTCATTATATCATGGTCCGAATGGAATTCCAGAACTGTCAATAGCTCCGTACAGTCATTTATGACTTGTCCGCAAAATTTGGGGTCATTCCGAGCAGTGTAGACCCGTTCGGCGTATTGATGAGCCGTTGAAATTTTTCTTTAAATCCTAAGTTTGATCTAAGGGTTTTTTGAGAGTGATTCTTGGTTTGAATGATGTTTCTAGTGTTCTGAGAGCTCGAGCAAGTCCGTCATGTGATTTGGGACTTGTTGGTATAATTTGTCGAGGGCTCGGGTGGGCCCAGGGGTCTCCCGGACCCCGACCGGGGTCAAAAACCAGCAATTGAACTGCTGGTGGGAATTTACTGGTGTGACCGCACCTGCGGTCCATGAGCCGCAGGCGCGAGGTTCGCACCAGCGGAATTCCCTGCACAGGCGCGACCTTTCCCAGGGGCCCAGGCCATCGCAGGAGCGGCCTATTCTCCGTAGGCGCGGCTCCGCAGGCGCGGACAAAAGCCCGCAGGAGCGAGAAATTTGCCCAGTGCCCAGGCCATTTTCCGCAGGCGCGACCCAATTTCCGCAGGTGCGAGTCCGCACCTGCGATCCAAAAGTCGCAGGTGCGGAAACTGCTGGGCAGTTCATTTAAAAGGCCAAGTCGCGAATTCATTCCCTAAAATCACATTTCTTCCATTGTTGACGACCCCAAGAGCTCCAGAACAGATATTTTGGCCTAGGAACTCAGGTAAGTGATCCCGTAACCCTCCGCATATAATTTCTTCTGTTCTTTGAGAATTTCCTCTTCCTAATTCATGAAAATTTCATAAGATTTTGTTTGGGGAAGAAAGAGGGGTTTGATGTTATTATGAATTCTGATTTTTGGGCCATTAAGGGATGATTAATGGGGTTAATCTTGATCCTTAGGCGACGTATAACGCGTTTCTTCAAGAATTATAATTTTCCGGACGCCGAAGCTCTAAATTTCCAATGTACGTCAAGAATACGTTTTATGGAAATAGTTGATAAATCCTCCTCGAATCTTCCTAATTTGATATAATTATGTGCTTT